>JAJMDW010000194.1:0-91875 GCA_030573755.1 Starmera amethionina
AAAAAAAAAAAAAAAAAAAAAAAAAAAAAAAAAAAAAATATTTTCTCAACTATGTAAAATTGAATCGAACTAAATTGAGAAAATCAAAAGATGGATTTGATCGGCGATATTGTTGAACATGAACCATCTGTTCCAATTCCACCAACTCCACCAACACAAACCACATCAACCGGGTTTCCAAAACTGAAAAAAATTAGTGCTTTTAAATCGAAAAAACAATCTCAATCTAAAATTTCAAATGATCGTCCATTAACTGAAGCTGAAAAAATACATAAAGAAAATATGGATATATTAAACAACATGACAGAAGAACAGAAAATTCAAGAGAAACAAGACTTATTGAATTCAATTGATCCAAAAATTTTAAAAGCTTTATTACTTCGAAGTGAAAATAAGTTGAAATCATTGAATAAAAAACAAGGTTATGATGGGTATGGAGAATGGATTGGTGGTGGTAGAAATGGTGAAGAATGGCCACGTTTGGATGATGAGGATGTTGATTCAGCGTTGGGGATTAAAAAATTTACTGATGATGATTTGAAAAAAAATGAGTTTAAAAATGAATTTGAAAAGGAAGAAGGGGATGATGATGTGGTTCATGTTAAAGCTAAAACTAAACATGTTAAATTTGATGGAGATACGAAAATTGAAATTGAAAATTATACAGAAGATATAGAATATTTAGATGAATTAGCACCTCCTTCATATCAATTAGCAAAAGAAGTGTCAGAAAAACCTTTTATTGGAGTACATTTCACAAAACCAAACGTTAAAGAACAAGAAGATGTTAAAATTGATATAAATGATCCAAATTTTCAAGATAAATTACATGAAAAATATTTCCCAGATTTACCAAAAGATACAGATAAATTGAAATGGATGGAGCCATTACCAGAAGTGGATTTATCTAATTTGATTTTCAATGATGTTTCTGATTTAAGATTTGATTTCAATGGAGATTTAATTGTTCCTGATGCAAATAATTCGATTTCTACGTATCAAGGTTTACATCATCATTCTGATAATCCTAGTCTTGCAGGATATACACTAACAGAATTAGCACACTTAAGTAGATCCACAATGCCATCTCAAAGAAGTATATCAATCAGAACAATTGGAAGAATTTTACATAAATTGGGTAAAGGGAAATATAAACTGGTGCCAGAATTTGTGGATGAAGATGGGAACACATCGGAAGGTACTCAAGAGGCTGTTAAAAAGGCCAATACTGAGTTTGATCAGAAATTTTGGGCATTGATTGATGAATTAAGAATCATTCAAACACTGGAAGAAGCTGCTGATGAGAACATCACGTCCAATATCAGTGTGAGAAACTACGCAATTGATGCTCTGTGGCTCTGGCGGTCTGCTGGGGGTAACAAACGTCAAGCCAACTGATTTTGCAGTGCATTAAATTAGGTGTAAATAGTGAATAAACAGTTTAAAAGTTGACGCAGTTGACGCAGTTGAAGTAGTAAAATTGTTACCCGCCCGTCAAATATTTTTGAAATTTAAATCTCAGTGGCAAAAATTCGTTCTTTTAAATTTGAATAAAATTATGAAAACAACAGCGACAAGAAGACAAAAAAAATGAATCAATTGGTCGAGAAATACACTTCCAAACCACTCCATTTGGCCCAGCTGGGTTACGACGATGAAAACGTTCTTGAGCACGAGTTTTTAAAGAACACAAAATTACAATTGGCTCCAAAAATTTCAATGCCACCAATTTCAATGCCAACTGAATTTCTTAGAGCTCATACTGATGATTCAAAAAACCCAGATTGTAAGATAAAAATTGCTCATGGTACCACAACATTAGCCTTCAGATTCCAAGGTGGAATCATTGTCGCAGTTGATTCAAGAGCCACTGCTGGAAATTGGATTGCATCACAAACAGTTAAAAAAGTTATTGAAATCAATCCATTTTTATTAGGTACAATGGCTGGTGGTGCAGCAGATTGTCAATTTTGGGAAACATGGCTAGGTGCACAATGTAGATTACATGAATTAAAAGAAAAATCAAGAATATCTGTTGCTTCTGCTTCAAAAATCTTATCAAATTTAGTTTATCAATATAAAGGAATGGGATTATCAATGGGAACAATGATTTGTGGTTATACTAAAAAAGAAGGTCCAACTATATATTACGTTGATAGTGATGGAACAAGATTGAAAGGTGAAGTTTTTTGTGTTGGATCTGGTCAAACTTTTGCTTATGGTGTTTTAGATTCAAATTTAAAATGGGATTTAACTGTGGAAGAAGCTCTTTATTTAGGGAAACGTTCGATTTTAGCTGCTGCTCATAGAGATGCTTATTCTGGTGGGTCAATTAACTTATATCATATTACCGAGAACGGTTGGGTTTATCATGGTAATCATGATGTTGGTCCAACTTTTTATGAAATTAAAGAAAAAGAAGGTTCATTTAATAATGTTGTTGGTTAAACAACTTTCAAAATTTTTCCCTAATATTTGTATACTAAAATTATAATAAAGTCCGTGGTTTTGACTTTTCTTTTGTTACAGAGTTTGTGATTTTATTAGGTTCAATTTATTAATCATTACTAAACGAATCTAAACCTCTTCTTAATCATTCAATTTTTTTGGGAATTTTCGTACTTTCATTATCATCATTAGTAGCATCGACTTCATCAAAACTTCTTTTTTTATTAAATTCATCATTAGCAATACCAGATGTATCTTTAATTTCATTACTATTAGATGAAATAGAATTCAAATTTAAATTCAATTTGGAGTCACCATCACCAAAATCAGAAGATAATAACCGATCTAATTCTTCTTGATCAATTCCTTTTGATTCATTCATGTTTAAACCAGGTGTACCTTCTCTTGATAATTTCTCAATTGCTTTATCAAATTCATCATCATTCATATTTTCATTTAAAAATGATAAATCTGGATGATTTATTTCTGCAGTAGTAGAAGGAGGAGGTGGTGGTGGTTGAATAGTTGTTGCATCTCTTGCTTGTGATTCAATTGATTGTGAAGGTGGTACACTTTCAGATTTGGATTGATTGTTGATTGGAACAGAAGTTGATGTTGTTGTAGAAATTGGTTCTGATTGTGAAATTGGTGTATCTTGTTGACTCAAATTTTGTAATAGTTGTGAAGTTTGTGTTTCAGTTGAAGGTTGTGATTCAGCTTGGATAGGTGTTACTTGAGGAGTAACAACAGGTTTTAAATCAGCAGAATCTTGAGGTTTAGATTCAATTGAAGTTGAAGTAACAGGTGGAGATGTAGTTGTAACAACTGGTGTTTGTTGTTGTTGTGGTTGTTGTTGTTGTTGTTGTTGTTGTTGTTGTTGTTGCACTAAGTTAGACTGACTTGCCGGTGCTGGTGTTGATGTTGCTTGACTTTGTTGTGTAACAGGTGGTGACACCAAAGGTTGTGTGGCTTGTTGTTGTTGTTGTTGTTGTTGTTGACCTGGCACCACAACTGGAGCTAAAGTTGAAGTTTGAACTACTGGTGTACCAGCAACAGGAGTTTGAAATGGAGTACTTGATTGAGTTGTTGATTGAGAATTATTATTAGAAACTAATTGATGATGATTCGATTGAATTGGTTGTGAATTTTTAGTTAATAAAGGTAGATTTGGATGAGATGATGTTGAAATTTGAGATAAATGTTGTGATTGTGAAGGTGGTGGAGGAGATGGAGTTGGTTGAACACTGGGTATATTAATTGGATTTAAAGGTTGTTTAATTCTACCATTTGTAACTTTGAAAGTTGCAGCATTTAAGGCAACTGTTAAAATTTTAGTTAATTGTTGAGGATTTGTATCAATTAATGTAGCTAATGGATCTGTTGTGATACCTTTAGTTTTAGCAGCTTGAGTAACTTGAGCAATTGTCATTGCAATAGCTTGAGTTAAAATTGCAGATATTGTAGGTTTATCAACTAATCTTTTCAAATCTTTTGATAAAATTACTAATTGTTGTTGTAAATGACTTAAAGCTTTTCTTGTGTCTGCACCTAAAACATTAGGTTTTGTATTTGGAACTATTGGCTTAATTGATGAACCTCTATTTGCAGCTAATTGAGCTTGAATACTTGGACCTCTATTTGGTAAGGATAACTTGGAATTAAGGATATTTTGTTGTTGTTGTTGATGTTGTGATGATAAATTATTTTGATTTGGTGTGGTTAAAGGAATTGGTTTCATTTGAGTAAAATTGAATTGACCAGCTTGTTGTTGTAAAGGTTTTGGTAAACTTTGTAAAGAAATTTGATGAGCTTGAGCAGCTCTTTGTTGTTCTAAACGTTGTTGTTCCAATTTTTGTTGTTGTATTTTTTGTTGTTGTAATTGTTGTTGTTCAATTTTTAATTGAGCAGCTTTTTGTTTAGCTAATTGAGCAGCTGCTTGTTTTTTCTTTTGTCTTTCTTTTTCAGCACAATATTCTTCATCTAAACCCCATAACCAACCTTTACCTTCTTTTGAAACTTTTCTAAAAGCTTTATTTAATGATAAATTATGACGAACAGAACTTTGCCAACCATCAGGACAATATTTATAATAAGGGAATATATCTCTAATTGATGCATAAATTTCAGCTAATGACAAACCTTTCGAAGTACCATGAGTTCTTAAACAAGTAGCAATTAGATTTGAATAAGAACAAGCAGGTTTTGTTCTAAATTCTTCTGGGATTTCATCAATTGTATAAACTTTTTTTGGAGGTTTTGGTAATTTTGGCTTTTTTGGTTCTTTTGGTTCTTTTTTCAATACTGAACCAATTTGAGCAAATAAATTAGTTTCAATATCATTATCAATATGATGATCCATATTATGATGCATTATAGTATTATTTTCCAAACTATTACTTAAATTCATAATACTTGTATCAATATTAGTATTATGATCTAATAAAGCTTGATCAATATCAAAGTTATCACCTAAGTTATTATTTGAAGAATTATTATTAATGTTATCAATATTTGAGGATTGATTTTTATTAATTGATGATGATTTTTTGGAAGTTGATAAATTTTTATTTGATTTAATTTTTTTATTTTTATCCACTTGTGAACTTTGAATCTTCATAATTGGAGTAAAATCTTTACCAGTAGAAGAAGAAGAATTTGAAAATTTATCCTCGTTATTATCAGGATGAACATAAAGAGTACTTCTTAATGAAATAGCATCACCCGGGTTGATTGGTTTTGAAGGGTTTTTTATTCTATCATAACCAGAAACAGGTAAAACAAATCTGAAAACAATTTGACCAATTTGAATTTTAGCTTTATTTGATAAAGGAACAGTTGAGCCACTTTCCACAAAAATATCATCAACAAAAGCTCCATTTCTACCTTGAATAGATAATTCAAACCGTTCTGTACCAAAATTATAAAAAATTTGTGCATGTTTTCTTGAAATTCCTTTAGAAGCACCAAGATGAACATCAACTGAATGAGATTGATCATGTTCTGATTTTCTTCCTAAAACAACTTTCAGAGTTTGAACATAAAAGATGAAATTTTCAAATTCTAATCTTGCATAAGCAGAAACTTTTGAAACTTCATGATCTTTATTAACTGCAGAAGGTAAATCTATTAAATCAGAAGGTTGTTGTATTAATTTTGGAGAGTTTGTTGATTGAGGGGTTGATTTGTTTGAGAGTTTGATTGATGTTGAATTCTGTTGTTGGACATCACACTGTTTTGTTGGTTCATTATTATTATTATTATTATTATTATTATTATTGTTGTTCTGATTGTTATTGTTGTTGTCATTATCATTATTAGAGTTGTTGCTATTATCGTTATTATTAGTGGTAGTAATAGTATTATTATTATCATATAACTCATTATCATTTTTTGATTCATTAAAATTCTCCATTGTTATACTTTCCGAATGCGCTTCTTTCAAACTATTTTCAAAATCATCATTTCCATTATTTTGAGTAACATTAGATAAAAAAGACTCCTCCACATTAGGGGTACCAGTTATGGGGCTATCAACATTGATATCATCAAGGATGTTTAGTGAATTCACTTCCACTTCTGGTGTTGATTTCATTGAAGATAGATGGTCCAATGAAGTTGTTGAATTCATGATGTTAATTTGAAATCTCTGGTGATCTGTCAAAGTGAATCTAAGGATTTTTTTTCAATGAGTAGATGTGGAAGTAACTGGTATTTGAACTGAATCCAATCTATAGATGACACCAAGAACGTTTATAATAAAATTCAAAGGGAACTAATATCAAGCAAAAGAAAAAAAAAATGTATGTGTGTTTTGTGAACAGCGGTTGTGTGTGTTGGGTGTTTTGATGGATATTCCCGTGGTGCCTTGATTGTCGTGTAAGAGTAACTGCCACTGTTCAGCCAGCGAAATGCGCAGTTTAGTTTAAGTGTAATGTTTTGGGAGCAATGATATAAAATTGTATTTATTTTCAAATTTTATTTTATTTTATTTTTTATTTTTATTTATTTTTCTTATTTTCGAAAATTTTAAGCTGCTGCTGCTGCACGGACCAGAAGTTTATACTTTAGTTTATACTAATTAAGAGGTGAAGATTGAGGTACCAGCAAGCTTAGGTTGTTTAAGGAGCAGGTTTGGAGAGGTTGGAATTAACAGAGATCATAAAAAAAAATTGAGTGAAAAGTACAGTACATATAATTGTATAATTAACGATAAATAACCGATTTATTATAACTATGTATAGCCGTTGGAGGTTGCATTTGATGATGATTGATCTATAATTTGAGTTAGATTTCTTATAATTGAATGTACAATATTGTGTACTATCAGCTATAAGAGAGTTTAACATCAAATATATATTATTGTCGAATTAATTATGATCAATAGTGATTGAGTGCAAAAGAAGTATCAAGTCGTTTCTTTTGAAGTTTAAATATTATAAATTCAGTATGTCTACAGCGTAATATCTAGATTAGACAGTGTAAACTATCAACTACATAGTCTGAATGAATACTACTACTACTACAAATATATATATACATCTTTCAATCATGAATGATGGAACCAAAAAGCGTGGATTATACCAAATAAATCTCCATTAAATTAAAGGACAGAATATCAAATTTCAAAGATGGAGAAGAACGTCTTGCGTCTTATTGGCGGACAGTTGGTTGCTGGCCAATCAGAGGCCGCCAAAGAGGGATTTTACACCGACACGGTAGGGCCAGGACACTTTTGGTGGGATTTTAAATTTCAATTACCAATTCAACTACGATTTTGGCTGGTTATCGGCTTGTTAGACACCTCTTAACTGATGGTTTATAACGATATACTCCAATACAAATTTTAGAGAAATAAAGCACCAAACTACACAATTTTAGAAAACGAAATCGCCCTGCTTTAAGTTTCTGCAGCCTAAAAAGAAAAAAAAATATTTTCGTCGTCGATTCCACCGATTTTTTTTTTCTCCCCTATAAATTCACGCGCTTCCCACCATTTCAGGGTGAAAAAACTTTTTCTTCTTCAACAACTAGTTTCTTATATTCTACAAATCAAGATGAGCGGTGAAAAAAAACAATCTTCCTTTATTGTCGATTTCTTAATGGGTGGTGTCTCAGCTGCTGTTTCCAAAACTGCTGCTGCCCCAATTGAAAGAGTCAAATTATTGATTCAAAACCAAGATGAAATGATCAAACAAGGTCGTTTAGCCAAACCATACTCCGGTATCGTTGACTGTTTCAAAAGAACTGCTGCCGAAGATGGTATCATCGCCTTCTGGAGAGGTAACACCGCTAACGTTATTCGTTACTTCCCAACCCAAGCTTTAAACTTTGCTTTCAAAGATCAAATTAAAGCTATGTTTGGTTTCAAAAAAGATGAAGGTTACTGGAAATGGTTTGCTGGTAACTTGGCTTCCGGTGGTTTAGCTGGTGGTGCTTCTTTGTTATTCGTCTACTCTTTAGATTACGCCAGAACCAGATTGGCCAACGATGCCAAATCTGCTAAAGGTAACGGTGAAAGACAATTCAACGGTTTGATTGATGTTTACAAGAAGACCATTGCTACTGATGGTATTGCCGGTTTATACAGAGGTTTCTTACCATCTGTTGTTGGTATTGTTGTTTACAGAGGTTTATACTTTGGTTTGTATGATTCTTTGAAACCAGTTGTTTTAGTTGGTTCTTTAGAAGGTTCTTTCTTGGCTTCTTTTGCTTTAGGTTGGGCTGTTACCACCGGTGCTTCTACCGCTTCTTACCCATTAGATACCGTTAGAAGAAGAATGATGATGACTTCTGGTCAAGCTGTCAAATATAAAGGTGCTTTCGATGCTTTCACCAAAATCGTTGCTGCTGAAGGTGTCAAATCCTTATTCAAAGGTTGTGGTGCCAACATCTTAAGAGGTATTGCCGGTGCTGGTGTTATCTCCATGTACGATCAATTACAAGTTATCTTATTTGGTAAAAAATTCAAATAAACTAACTAACTTGGTTTAATTTGTTTGTATAGATTTATATTCATATTTGTAAATTTCAGTTTTTCTGTAAATACTACATTTAAAGCTGTTCATGAATCATGAATCATAATACCACTGTCTCCAATCGAGAATCGAGATTATTGCTATAAAAAATAAAAAATTGATCTCGGGATTCGGGTGTTGATTTTCTGCTCAATTTGCTTCCGAAGTTTCTTTTTTATTTTCTTCTTGTAAAAAAGGTGTACACTACAAAATTCAAATTTGTAATTGAGTTGATTTGCCACCATTGAACAATAACACAGACTGCAACATGAACATCAACAACAGCAGTGATGATGGTGGCCAGCTGCTACATGATTACAAACCTACTTCAAGAGTAGGTAAAGCATGTGATATATGCAGAAATAGAAAACTGAAATGTGATGGTTTATCTCCATGTACTAGATGTCAGAAAGCTTCTATTAATTGTACTTATGAATATGTTGAGAAAAGAAGAACTGTGACAAATGTTAGAAAACAAAAAACAACATCTGCTGTTAAAAGTTTGGATGAAAGATTATTGAAATTAGAAAATTTGATTGAAAAATTGGTTGATAAAGTTAGTACTGATGGTGTAAGTTCTGGTTCTTTACAACAACAGCAAGCTATTATTGGTAATGGGAGTATCGTAAGTAATGATTATAATCAACAAAATAGTTATAATAATAATTGGATAGAATCAAATATTAGTCATAATAATAACAACAATGGATTTAATAACAATAATATAATACAACAAAATACACACATCCATAACAATCATGAACAATCAGTTGAAGCTGATCCAAAAAATGTTGAAGGTCAAACTCAATGCTGTCATTATGTTGCTCCACAATCAAGTTATTCAGTTTTTAGTCCAAATGGATTAAATTGGATTAAAACTAAAATTAATAATCCAACTCCCGTGGAAGCTCTTCAATTACTTTTACAAAAATCTTTTACTATTTTATATGTTGATTATAAAAAATGGTTAGAATTTCGTAATGAAGATTCTTTAATGGCATTACCTCCAAGAATAATTTTCATTAAACTATTATCTTTTTATGAATCATCAATCATTCCAATCTTTAGAGTCGTTCCTAAAAATGAATTAATTGAAATTTATGATAGTTATTCAGCTTTACAAACTGGTTTATCAAAACCTAAATTAAAAATTGGTTTACCAGAAATGTTAATGCTTCATATGTCAGTTGTAATATCTTGCTCAACAGCTTTAGAACATGAATCTATTGGTTCATATGATAGTTCAATTTTTGATTCAATCAATTTAGATGAAATTGATGATCCAATTTTTAAATTAAATCAACCAACTCCTTCTTGTATTAAAAAATTAGAATCTGCTCATTTACTTTCCTCATTATTTTTCCTACAAAGAATTGACAATGCACAAGGTGGCAATGCGGTTAGATCTACAATGATGTTTGTTATGTATTCTTGGCTTGCCGTACCGGACTTGGATTATCAAACTGTTTCTGTTACTGTTAGGTTGGCTCAATCTTTAGGTTATCATAGATATGAATCTTATTTTGATTTACCTCAAGAAGAAATTGATTTAAGAAAAAAAATTTGGAGTTGGTGTTATATTTTTGATAAAGAACTTTGTTTAAAATGTGGTAAACCTCCATTAATTTATTCAATTGATGATTCTGTTATTGATTTTAAAAAAGCTGAAATTGAAGCTGATAAAAAATTTTGGGCAGAAAAAATTTCAAAAATTGTTAAAATTCCAAATTTAAATTTAAATATTTGGTCAGATTTCGAAAGATTTGTTACATGTCTTATTAATGATCCAATTATGACTACTGATTATTTTGAATCTTTGGCATTAGTTGCTTGTGAAATTTATTCTGATACTTATGAAGCATTATTAAATGCAACTGCATTGCTTGGGAAATCTGAACATGATATTATTCAAATTGTTGGGAAATTAAATGAAAGATTAAATAAATTGAATGATTCCATTCCAATTTTCATTAGACCTGGTGAACCAATTAAGTTACCAACTGCTTTCAGTATTAGAATTAATGATGATAATTTAGATGCAAAATCAAATCCAAACTTTTTTTTGAAAAATAAACTATATGCTTTTAAGTTAAAAGTTGTTACATTTCATTATTATTATCATTTAATTTCTTCATTGATTAATAGAAATAGTTTTAAAAATAGTTGGGATCAAAAAGCTAATAATATTCCACCATCACAATTATCAACAAATAGTGTTGAATCTAATATAGATCAAGAAGATTTAGAAAAACAAAATAAGTATTTATTGATTGGTTTAAATAGTTCAAGAGAAATGTTGAAATTAACTGCTGAATTAACAAATCCAACTTTCATTCATTTGAATAGAGTATTATTTATTGTTTGTGCATCTTTCATTACAGTTTTCATAACAATTGTGGAAGATCCATCAAGAATTCAAGTTAGACAAGATATTTATTTGTTAATTAAAGTTGTTGAATGTTATTTAGAAAGTTTAATAAGTTCTAAAGAATTAATAAAAAATGATAGTTTTGGTCAAACAAGATCAAATAAATATTTATTAATAACTTCAGTTACAAGATTGTTTACTGAAATTGCAATTAAACATTTTAATAATAATTGTGAAGATTCAAATTTAAAAATTGAATATAAATTCAATAAATATGAAAATGAATTAAATTTAATCAATAAAAGAATTAATGATTTATTCATCAATGCTAAAACCGATGTTGATTCAGAACAAAAGAAAATCATTCAATTAACAAGAATTGCAATGAACATTCAAAGTCGTCAATCAGTTTCTTCATCAAGTTCATTTGCAAACCAATCGAATGTTAGCAATAACAATATTTCAAATAATAGTTCAACAAGTTTAAACACTTATTCAACAACAAATCCTATTCATAATTGTACAACTCAAAGTGTCATATCAGAAGATTCAAGTGGAACAATTACACCATCTTCAAATTCGAATTTCAATGGGTTTCCTCAAACACCAACAGCTTTTGATATTAATTATGTTTTAAATAAACCACAACAACCATCAATGAATGTTCCAATTAATTCAAATTCAAATCAATCAACAAATATTCCTGTGCCTAGTCATCAAACAAATTTTAATCAAATTAATCAATTAAATAATATGAATGGTAGTAATGATATCAATCCAATAATTTCAGATTCAGATTTCGATATTAATATGAATGATTTATTTGAATTAGCACCATTTTCTCAACATTTATATAAAATCCCACCATATTTCATCAATCAAGATGGAATTAATTAATCAATAATCAATTTTTTTTAAAATGTTCTTTAAGATCACTTGTATATCTCCTCAAATAATATATAATTTATAATGACATAATTTTTCAAACCAATAACATGAGTGATCATTAATCATGCTGCAGGCTGCAACCAGCAGTCAACACTGAAGTACAGTCAAACTACATTTTAATTTTTTATAAGAAAATTAAAGGTGGAATTTTGAGCAAAAACCGTTATTAATAATTAATGTATTTTGATTTCGGCTGAAAATCATTTTGAAGCACCGAGCCCATAATAATAAAAATTTTTTTATCACTCAAGCTTTTATAGATGAGTTATTAGGTGGTCAGTGGTCACTGGGCACTGAGAAGTCACAGTTTTATTCAATCTTATGTAGAGATTTAAAGTTGTTCGGTTATATTGGTTGTGATTTAATGGAATTATGTATTGAAATTTGAGGGCATAAATGAAATTTGAAAATGATTAGGGAAAAGATTCAAGAAATATCGTAAGCCGTGGTTTAAGTGCGATGAAATGTTGATGATGCAGGTTTTTGCGTTGAAAGTTGATGGTGAAGATTGGAAACTCGAATTTTTGTATAAAAGCTGAGAATCTGCGTGAAGTGAAGAATAAATGTCATTTGTAGAAATTAGATAGTTGATGAGTCTTTATAAGACTGTTGTTAATGTATCCACTGTATGATATAAATAGTACCAGCAGCAAGATGATAGACGATGTTAGCAGTAATGCTAGTTTAGACACAGAGGAAGAAAGTGTCTCTGCAAGACGCAGAAATTTAAGAAGAAGTGACACAATTCATGTCAATAAAGAAAGCACTCAGATCTCCATTGAACGCAAGAGAATTCCTAAAGCTTGCAATCACTGTCGTCAGAGAAAGATCAAATGTAATGGTGTAAAGCCCTGTGTGAATTGCATCAACCATGATGTTGAGTGTGTTTATAGTTGTAATAAAAGTCGGCCAGGAAAGAAAAGAAGTTATCAAAAAAAATCAAGCTTAAATATGAAACCTATTTCCACAGGAAGTGGCTGCTTGGAAGTGGTGTGTGGTGATCATATAAATGATTTGAATTTGGTGAAAGAGGTACAGTTTTTAAAAGAACAACTTAATGATGTGAATCATAAATATGATCAATTACGTGAACAGATGAAAGAAATTATGGCCATGGTAGAAATGAACGAGAATATAAGAAGATTTGAAGAGAAAGAATTGTCCACCACCAACTCAGTTTCAAGTTTTGATTCGCTTAATGATATCAAACTAGTTGATGAATCTGTGTATCAATTGAATCAATTAAATTTTGATTTCCAATATGATCTTCAATAAAATAAACCCCAAGAATAATGAAAGTGATGAAATAAACGACAACAATATTCCATATGTATGTAATTTGATTGATGTAGATACTACTACAATTGTTTCAAATTAAATCAACATATAATCGTAAATTAATTGTTTCTATACTACTAAATTGTAATCATAATAAGCAAAACAAAATAAATCAATTAATGACTTAGTTTTCAGTGTCAACAACATAACGACCCAAGATTTTACCTTGTTCCATTAATTCGTAAACTTCTGGTAATTTGGATAAACCAACAACTTTGATTGGAGAGTGGACTAAACCTCTTTCAAAGAAGTCAATAGCTTCTCTGGTGTCAGCTCTGTTACCAACATAAGAACCTTTGATTTGGATAGATTTGACGACATGGGAGAAGACTTCTGATTTACAAACAGCACCGGCTGGTAAACCAACTAAAACAACAGTACCGGTTGGTCTGACGTATTCAGTGGATTGAGAAATGGCAGCTTCAGCAACAGAAACGTTGATGACACCGTGTGGACCACCATTGGTAGCGTTTTGAATAGCTTCAACAATGTTCTTTTCTTTTCTGAAATCAATAAAGACTTCACCACCTAAAGATTTGAATAATTTTTCTTTTTCTTCACCACCATCAATACCAAGGACTCTTAAACCCATGGCTTTTGCGTATTGGGTGGCTAAAGAACCTAAACCACCAGCAGCACCGGAAATGGCAACCCATTGACCTGGTTTCAAGTCAGCGGTTTTCAAAGCTTTGTAGACAGTGACACCAGCACATAAGATTGGTGCAATGTTAGCTAAATCAGTTCCCTTTGGGATTTTAGCAGCTTGGACGGCATCAGCAGTAGCATATTGTTGGAAAGAACCATCGTGGGTGTAACCAGATAAATCAGCTTTCAAACAGTTTGATTCGTAACCTTGTTCACATAATTCACAAGACATACAAGAACCATTTAACCATTTAATACCAGCATAATCACCAATTTCAAAGTTGGAAACTTCAGAACCTTTGGCAACAACAACACCGGCACCTTCGTGACCACCAACTAATGGTAACTTAACTGGTAATGGCCAGTCACCTTTCCAGGCGTGTAAATCGGTGTGACAAACACCAGAGTATTTAACATTGATTAAAATTTCATTTGGTTTTGGAGTTGGAACTGGAATATCTTTGTATTCTAATTTACCACCATTTTCGTAAAAAATAACACCTTTTTGGGTTTTTGGAATAACTGGAGCAGAAGTTGCTAAAGTTCTTCTGGCAGAGAATTTAGTAGATTGAACAATTGATCTCAACATTTTGTTAATAGATAATAGAATATTTAATTGATTTAATAGGAAAAGGAAGATAGTTTAACTTGTTCAGATATCATTGAAGGGAGAGCAACTACTTTTATACTTTTACGGAACTCCTTAGTTCGGTGTGCTTGAATAATTGCAAGTGTGTCCAATTGAGTTTTACTCTCAACACGGTTGGCCATAATTATCAAAATCCAGAGACTTAACTTGTGACAAGGGACTTGAAAAACAAAGTTTTGGAATACCGTCCTGCATGTCCGAACAGCTGGTGAGCTTGAGCCTTGAAGTCTGAAGATGTTGAAAGATTACTACAGATTTGATTTTTTTTTTTCTTAATTTGCTTGAAACAAGTCCAGCACATATAACAACCGGTCAATTCAACTTCCTCCCGCATCTTTTGCACAATTGCAATTGTAGCTTGTTGATCCATTTCTATCAGTTTTATCAGTCAAAACGGCTTCAAAATTCAAGTTCTTAAAGTCAAGAAACCAAAATGTCCAATGTCCTGCACTTCTGCAGTCTAAATTTTCCACTTTGAGCAGCCGCATTGAGATTCAACAGTAATGAGGAGCTTTCAGAGGAACAATTTTGTTTGCTTGAATAGAGTTCAAATTTTGGGTGCTGTTTGGTGGTTGGACTGAATACTAAGGAAATAGATGTGATGGGAAGCTGAAGAGTTTCTCTACAAATGATAGTTTTCCCTACTTGAATTCATCCATTTCTCAAGTATTTGCTACATAAATTATAGGCTCTAGCTAAAAAAAAAAAATGTTTCATTAACAAAGTTACAACTTACAACTTACCAAGCTTAACCGTGTATCGGAGATCAAAATATGTACACCCTAGACCCTCAATTTTCAATCATTTGTCCCATTTTGTTTCTCCATCTTTTCAATTTCCTTCATCTTGGGGAAAAAAAAAATTAACTAAGAACTTTAATAAAATTTGATTCACATCGATCTGATTGGCCCATCATTGTTTCCAATTGATAATTGTTCAATGAGTTAGATGGTGGACTTAGCTCTACGTTCTAACTTATTCTTATTCAAGAATTTGTCCCATGCACATCCACGCAACCTACGTAATCTCTAGTCGCTGGATTTTCAACTCCTTGGTGACCTTTTCCTACCTTCGAATTTCATAGTTAACTCTGGAGTTATGACAATTCTGTTGTTATGATTGGGTAAAACTTGCCAAAGTCTTGTAAATGTGTCCACTGTCTCAGATCTCTTATATTAAGAGATTCAAGGAGTCCTATGTACAGCTTTGGAAACGTTGGTAACTTCAACTTTGTTAACCAATTGAAACAATTAAATTATAATACACCAAAAGATTGAAGATTCAGTTGTTAACTATGTAGGAGTTAAGCACATCTTAAAAAGTCCAAGTTTTAAAAGCTTTAGCCTTTAAAAATCGCAGTATTAAAAAACCACGGTATCAAAGGCAGTTTGACCTAATTTCACGGAGTCCAATACCTTATATTTGTCTCGTCTCAGAAATTGTGAATTAATTCTGGAATAACTTTTCTAGTCTTTTCAGTTTTAAGTTTAATAATTTTTTTTTTCAATAATATGGAGAATTCAAGTCTTGATACAATTAAAAATTACGTTTCTGAAAAAAAGGTGTAAAGTTTCAGTTGATCCTAAGTTTCCATTACATACATGGCAAATATATTCCGTTCAATTGAGTTGTATTTAACTCAATATTAACGTGATCTTTCAACAAGAGACTTAATTTTAATTTTGTCTCATAACTACTAACAAGTTACAACCAAAATGATAGGATCTATCATCTTCAATTTAAATCATTAAATATCTCAATTGAATTGTTCTGTAACAGCATCATTTCATTAATTTTTGCTTAGCCAACCTTCTTTTTGTAGAACTTTAATTTGTAGAAGATTAAGTAAAACACCCGAATTTGAAGTTACTAATCTGAATCTCCAGAATTTATCTCATTTTAAACTCCTCAAGTGGCATAAAATTTTATACAACCGTTTATCTAAAAGTATCCTAGCAATTATTAATTTAATTTTTTTTTAGTTGTCTCAAAATCATCAATATCGAGATTCGAATACGTTTTAATTTACAACTGTTAATTTCACTTTTAAGTAAAAATGAATAAAGTTGAACAATTAAAGCGACTAGACCATAAATCACAGCCATATCATTTTCAACAGGACCCTTGAAATATCAAATCGATAATGATATGGATAAACTCCAAGGTGAAATACCCCATAATATGTTTAAAGGACTTAAGAATCAAGATTAGAACTTTAAATTATAACGAAAACGGGATCGAAAGTTGAATTTGATGTACTTTTGAGTCTAAAAGAATTGAATTGAGCTTCGATCTCATGAAAGGGTGTATTCTGAAAGATCTTGGATGGTCATAAGAAGATGTTAACCTTGGAAAAAGAAGGATGGGTTGGAACTTGGTTTCAATAATATAATAATTGAAGTATTGAAAACAAAAAAAAAAAAAAAAAAAAATAATGAAGAATCAATCAATGACACACATGTGAAATGTTATTGAAGTGCAATCAATTATCTCTCGATATATATAATAATGCTAGTATAATTCAGAAGTTTACAAATCCACTCCAAGATATAAATTACATTTCAAAGTTTCAAACTATGAGACTCCAATTTGTCTGACAATTATTATCAATTTGAAGAAAGAAAAAAAAAAGACATCTAATCAACTAGAACTGTAGCTACTAGCCTGTCACCATTGCACAGCCGTTATAAATATATGTAAGGTGTACATCAATTCAACTCTCGAATGAATCAATTAACTGTATTGATAATTGATGAAAATCCCCGATTGCTGCACCGTTTTATTGACTGGTGACACATTCAATTAATTAAACGCGGAGATGGCAGCTTTGATTTGATATTGAGCAATAAGAGTAGCTGAGACTGTAGCTCAGTAGGTAAGTTGGTAATAGAATGGTGTGGATGTGAATTTTCACTGATGGTGGTGTATAAATTGATTAGCAAGAATAAATTGCAACTTTTCAATATTGATATAAGTTTGTGAATTGCTCATTACCAAAAAAAATAAAATTTAAGAAAAACTTGATGTTATTATTCTTTATGGTTGATTAATCAAATTAATCACTATGCTTGTGTCGAGTCAATTGATCATCAATATTATCTTACCATGATAATGTGATTGTAACGTGTATAATATTGTTAATATTAATACACTGAAATATTTTTATAATTATATTGAATTAATTAATATTATTATAATATAATAATATCGTGGCGAGTAAAAAAAGTTGCAGTTAAATATTGGAATTTATAAAATTGATTTAAGCAAACATATTTCAAAATTTTTTGCGGCCCGCAAATTTTTAATAAAACATCAACTTTACACTATTTATAGCCACCTTATAACAACTCTTAACTTAATTAAACATAATTCTGATGCATTAAAAAGGTACTTTCATTAGCCAATAAACCAAGGAATTTTTTTTCTTTAATTTCATTATTTAATTTACTAAGTAATTATAGAATTTTCAATTTAGGAATCAGAATTTTCTGTACCTGAAAATCTATCGAAAATATTTCCTCATTGGGAAAAAGTTGATTCAATTGATAACTTTATTACAACAACAACAATAATAATAATCAATTCAAGAATAATTGTAACTTGTTATATAATTTAGTATCAAACCTATTGGTTGCAGAATTAAATGATCAATTTTTTGGTTTTTTAATTGATTAACTACATTAATTTTCAATAAGTTAGTATAAAAAAAGTATATTAAAAATTTTCCTTTAAATATTTTATTGTGTTAACGATTGGAATATTAATTTAAACAATTGATCTTCAAATAAGAGCAAGAATTTTTTTTTTTTACCTGTTATTATTTTTAATATTTGTCATATATTCATTCTACATTTGTTTCCATGATTTGAGATTGAGTTTCCATCAATATATTTTTGGCAGAATTACTTCTTCTTAAATCAGATCCATTAGTTTGGATTGAAAAATTTGAAACAGAAGTTATATCATTATTACCAAATTGTTGATTGTTATTTTCATTAGTAACTAAATCTGCAAATGATGTGAAATTTAAAGTTTTTCTTTCTGAATAATCAATAGCTTTTAATGGATGCATTGACATAAATAATAAATTTGATGAACTTGGTCTTCTTGAATTAATTGAATTTGAAGCACTACTTAATGATTTCTTACGCTCATTTGAAAATGATGGAGGTAAACTAAGACAAGATTGACCTAATAAATCAGAAACACAAGTGTTTGAAGTTATAACATCGACTTTGTCCAAGTCTGAATTCTCATCAACAACAACAGCAGTTGTAGCATCTAAAACAGTTGGGATATAACATTCTGAACTTAAATGATATGGAGAACATTGAGATGATGAACTTAAACTTCGTTGTAATTTAGTCATTGAATCACGTCTTTGAAAATTTGAAAATTGGTCTTGAACTGATCTTTCGAAAATTAAAGAAGAAGAAGCAGTTGATGGAGATGTTGGTGAAAAAATATCGTTATTTTGATTATTTTGATTATTTTGATTATTGTTGTTGTAGTCATTGCTCATGGTGTTTTGGATTGTGTCGTATGTGTAAGCATTGCTGTTATTGTTAAGTGTGCTAGTGGATCTTGCAATGATAGGGTTTGAAGCAATATCACTAATTTCATCATCTTTCTCATCAATCAAATTATCCTCATTCTTATTCTGTCTTTGATGCTGGAAGGTATCATTGAGCACACCAGTTTCTGTTGATGTTTCTCCCAACTTCAGTTTCTCCAAATCTCTCTTTATATCATCATCATCATCATCATCGTCATTTTGCTTCCTAATTTCATCAATTTTGGCACCAATAGTGCGGTCATATTCAGGGTTCTCTGTACGTCTTGCTTTGGCCTTGTTCTTGAGGTAAAGCAGCTTTCTCTTGAACTGGTACTGCATGTTGTCCAGCTCTCTAAAGAATCTGCTGCTATGGGCCTGAGAATCCTCACTGTCACTGTTGTGCTCTTCTCTGTAGTCGTCTTCGTTGTGGAAATCAGCTTCTGTCATGCTTGCAATATCGGCTTCAGTGACGACTTTTTCTCCAGATTGGTCAACAGACTGGGTTGGATCAACATGATCCAAACTGCTGCTGTCGTTGTCAAGGTAGTAAGAGCTGGGTCCATTTGCTGTACAAGTAATTGTACGTTAGTTAAAGATTGGTGCTAATTGAAAATGACAGAAAACCTACTTGCGGAGTGTATGTGGTTGTGCCTGGACATTCTAGTGAATTGTAGTAGTATAAATTTGTGATAATACAACTTGTAAGTGGAAGCACAAAAGAAGAACCAGCTGCTGCTACAGTTTTATAACTTTAAGTTCTTTGCTCAATAACTTGCCATCTTCCTAAGTTCTAACCAGGTTTGGCAGTGGCCACAGGCAAGTTTCTGTCAGGTGATTGAATTTGAGACACCACAGCACTCAGTGACACTCTGTCATGTTACTTTCTGTTCACTGCTGTTTAGGCACCAAAAAAACAAAAAAACCCTGGACAAAGTGCCTAATTCAGGAAGCGGCCCCAGGTTGAGTTGTATTCCAGCTATTTAGTATTCACTGAAAACATAAACAGCAGCTCAGTTGTAACTTGTAAGTCATTCCCGTCTTTCTTGCTCACGCAAATGACTGATTCATGAAACCCTTCGAAGTGGTGTTCACTGTTGCGTGCAGCTATCTGGAGACACTTGCAGGATTTGAATTTTGGTCGGCTTAGTCTCTTGCTTATCAACCTGGGTCCTGCTCTCTATGTCAAATATTATAGTACCGTGATTTTGTGCTCATAAAACCAATTATCACACAATAACTTGATTACAATCTACAATTTATAATTACTAAGATTATACATACAGTGAAGGTGTTATTATTAAACCTAATTACAATTCACCACCTATAGCCTATAGCCTATAGCCTATATATAGGCTTTGATTTATGGATTCATAACTTGTAAAACCCGTCGCGTATAATCTTTATCATCATTTAAAGATCCAACATCACTCATATCTTCAAATTTATGATAATCTAATCTTTGATCAATAAATGCTGTGTCTCCATTCATATCAATTATTGATGTTTCTCCATTTATATATTGTTTATTTAAACCAGGACTAACAATTGTTTGATTTGAACTTGATGCTGTGTCTGCTTTATTAACATTGATATATGAATCACCATCATCATCTTTTGGATCCGACTTCTTTGATCGTATAAAACAAATCCAAATTAAATATATTAATGCTAGTAACAATAGGACAAATATCACTCCAACAACTATGAAAACACCTATTACTTGACCTTTATGATGGAAAAATGAATTTGAATTAGTTTTATTTGATGCTGAACCAATTGATGTTGAATTAGTGGCATTAACTGGGTAATTGTTGATCCCAGTAGTTGATGTTACATCAATGGTGATTGTTCTATGTACTTGTGTTGTGATGTATGCCGTGCCATTGGTACCTAAGACAGTGGAAAAATAAACAAACGATGTTATTGTTGGTGTTTTTTCATCTGATGAACTTGAACTCAAACTCGAACTTGATGTGATTTTGGTTAAAGTTGTTGTGGATGATGATGATGATATAACTACAAGTATTTTGGACAAACTTGTTGAAGCTATAGAAGTTTTGGAACTCTTTGATGATGATAATGATGATGATGATGTTGTTGTTGTGGAAGAACTTGTGGTACTCTTTAATGATGTGGTTTTACTAATTGAATTCATTGTTCCACTTGGTCTTCTAATAACAATATAAGCGTATTTATCATCATCACCTCCACATATATCTAATGGATAACCAGGACATGGAGTGTTACATTCTGTGGTTGATAATAAAATAGATGGGACATAATTGGAACAATAACATGAACTTTTTTGTAAAACTGCTAAAGCATACCCTAAACCATTACAAAAATCATAACAAAGTCCATTAGATTGGTATATGCTTTGATTTATAACATTGAGGTCATTTGAAGTGTTTTCATTAGAACAATATGTGATTTCATTTCCCAAAACAACAAAATTAATATGGTAAAGCACTATAATTGTCACTATCAAAGTCAACCCACGCCGTATTATTAATAATAATTCGGTCACTTTAACCATTGTAAGTATAGCTCAATTATAAACTATTAATGAATGTACACAACAACAACAACAACAACAAAATTATAAAGTTCTCAGGCACCACCTTAGTATTTAATATTTATCAAATTAAATACAACTTTTAAGTTGAAAGTTGACTTAAAACACACCCTGTGAAAAAACGCAAGTCGTTGCTGCGGTTCTCTAAGAGGGCAACATGAACAAAACCCGAGACTAGTTTGTTGTTTGTAACTAGAAATGCTCCAACTCTTAAATTCAATCAATAATTGGTATCTAGTGGATTAATTATAGATCAATCATTAAATACTTTGTGAATGACCTAGGCATAAAGAAGAATTACTTTATATAAGACCAAGCAGCACTGCACCAAATATATATCCCACTTATAATAATAATAGTAATAACTTATTTCGACATGGTTGCACAACTGTGTTAATCTGACCGACGTTTCAGATATGTTTCGCCACTTATAAATATAATTTAATCTAAATTCTTGTTCCTGAGTCTCGGTAACGCCTGGAGCAGCAGTGAAAAGCAGGAATACACAATCTAGTTGAATCCCATGGCCCAAATAACCCTCTGTGCACTTCAACAGTCTCTCCTTTCCTTCGGGAATCGATATTTAAACAGCTTCAACATGTAATTCATAATTCAATCAACCAGAAAAAAAGGCACAATTTCAGTCGGGTAATTTTGATGTTGAAAAAAAAAAAAAAAAAAAAAAATTTCACACAAAATTTAGAGAAAAAAAATTCTTATCGAGAGTTACACAAGTCACCAACTTTTCAGCTTTCCAGCGACTGCTAATGATCGTTGTGCACGAGAGACACACACTCAGACACACCGCCACGCGCACAGCCACCACCACCACCAACACAACCACAACCAGCAGATCAGTTTTTTGAAGAGCACAGCTTACACGCTTCCACCAATATTCTTTTTATTATACTCTCTTATATTGTTTTTGAGTATTTATTTTAAAAGATAAAAGTCATTTTGCTACGATGGATCCGAACGTGTTGTTCTCATACAACAACGAAAACAACTCCTTGGACGACTTGGAAAGCACCTTGTCTATCGCCAACGAAGGTCATGACCTGGTCCCAAACGGTTCTACAACAGATCATTCTAATGATGATCATTCTGATGATGATGATGATGAAGGACTATTAGATGAGTTTATTGATGACGATGAAAACAAGAAATTGCAAAATATCCACGGTTTAAATGAGGCAGAACATGCTTGTGCATATTGTGGTGTTGACAACACCTCTTGTGTTGTGAAATGTAACACCTGTAATAAATGGTTTTGTAATGGGAAAGGGAACTCAAATAGTTCTCATATTTTAACTCATTTAGTCATGTCAAAACATAACGTTGTTTCATTACATGAAGATTCAAATTTCGGTGAAACAGTTTTAGAATGTTATAATTGTGGGAATAAAAATGTTTTTGTTTTAGGGTTTGTTTCTGCAAAATCAGAATCAGTTATTGTTATATTATGTCGTTTACCTTGTTCTCAATTAAATGATCCAAGATGGGGAACAAATGAATGGACTTCATTGATTGAAAATAGACAATTTTTGGATTGGGTTGCAGCGTTCCCTGGTGAAGAGGACACTATTAATTCAAGATCAATTACAAATGCTCAAATCTCTAAATTAGAAAACAAATGGAGATTGAATAAAGATGCCACCATTTTGGACGTTGAATCTCATGAAGAAGAAGAGGTTGAAATTCTACCAATCTTAATGAGATATAATGATGCATTTGAATATCAAAGATCTTTTGGTCCATTAGTTCAATTAGTCGCCGATTATGATAAACAATTAAAAGAATCTCAAGCTTTAGAACATATTTCTGTCACTTGGTCTTTGGCATTAAACAATAAACATTTGGCATCTTTCACATTATCAACTTTCCAAAGCACTGATTTCAAAATTACCATTGGTGATGAAATGATTTTACGTTATAATGGTGTTAATCATCCAAGTTGGGAATGTACTGGTTATATTGTTAAAACTCCAGGTGGGTTACAACAAGGTTACACATTGGAATTATCTCCAAAGGGGAAAACCCTTCCTCCAACTCATTGTACCACTGATTTCACTGCTGAATTTGTTTGGGTTGGTACTTCTTATTCTAGAATGCAAGATGCAATGAAAACTTTTGCTCTTGATCAAACTAGTGTCAGTTCTTATATCTACCATAAATTATTAGGTCATGATGTTGAAGAAGTTGAATTTGATATCAAATTACCTGAAAAAGTTTCAATTAAAAATTTAGCAGAATTAAATGTTTCACAAGCTAATGCTGTTAGAACTGTTTTACAGAAACCTTTAAGTTTGATCCAAGGTCCTCCAGGTACTGGTAAAACCGTCACTTCTGCTACAATCATTTATCATTTAAGTAAATTGAAAAAAGAACGTATTCTTGTTTGTGCACCTTCAAATGTTGCTGTTGATCATTTAGCTGAAAAATTGGATAAATTAGGTTTAAATGTCGTTAGAATCATTTCAAGACAAAGAGAAGACCTTGAAACTTCAGTCCAACATCTTTCATTACAAAAACTGGTTGAAAAATCTGCTAAAAGTACTTTGAAAAAATTATTTAAATTAAAGGAAGAATTAGGTGAATTAAGTGCACCAGATCAAATGAATTTAAACAAACTTTTTAATCGTAATGCTTCTAAAATTATCAAATCTGCAGATGTCATTTGTTGTACTTGTGTTGGTGCAGGCTCAAAAATTTTAGATGATTTCCAATTTAGAACCGTTTTAATTGATGAAAGTACACAAGCTTCTGAACCAGAATGTTTGATTCCAATTGTTCGTGGTGCAAATCAAGTTATTTTAGTTGGTGATCATAAACAATTAGGTCCTGTTATTTTACATTCAAAAGCTGGGTCTGCTGGTTTAAAACAATCTTTATTTGAAAGAATGGTTGTTTTAGGTCATGTTCCAATTAGATTAGAAGTTCAATATCGTATGCATCCTTGCTTAAGTGAATTCCCAAGTAATATGTTTTATGAAGGGTCTTTACATAATGGTGTTACTAGAGAACAAAGACAATTAGCCAGTTCTACTTTCAATTGGCCAGTTCAAGATACTCCAATGATGTTTTGGGCTAATTATGGAAGAGAAGAAATTGCTGGTAGTGGAACTTCATTTTTAAATAGAACTGAAGCCATGAATTGTGAACGTATTATCTCAAAATTGTTCAAAGATGGTGTTAAACCTGAACAGATTGGGGTTATCACTCCTTATGAAGGTCAAAGAGCTTATATTGTTCAATATATGGAAATGAATGGTTCAATTAATAAAGAATTATATGCAGAAATTGAAGTTGCATCTGTTGATGCTTTCCAAGGCCGTGAAAAAGATTATATTATTTTAAGTTGTGTTAGAGCAAATGATCAAAACTCTATTGGATTTTTAACTGATTCAAGACGTTTAAATGTTGGTTTAACAAGAGCTAAATATGGATTAATCATTTTAGGTAATCCAAGATCTTTATCAACTTCTCCATTATGGTATGAATTACTGATTCATTATAGAGAAAAAGGTTGTTTAGTTGAAGGTCCATTAGATAGTTTACAATTATCTTCAGTTCAATTAAGTAAACCTCAAAGAAAATATTATGATATGAACAACATTGGTGGTCCTAAATCAAATGGCTGGAAATCTAAAAACGGTTTCAACATCTCATCATCAGTTCCATCAAGAGGTGGATCCACAATTCATGATTATGATACAGCAAGTTTAGTTTCATTTGTTACCGATTCTGATCAAAATTTTGGAAAACATTCAACATTACCACCATTTTTCTTAAATAATCAATGGCCATCATTAACAGATTATAATAATGGAAATGGAAAAATGGACGATGAAGAACTTGAAAGACAAGCTAAAATTCCAAATCCAAATGTTTATAATCCTCAATCTGTTCCAACTTTGGGTGGAAGTTTAAGTGCAAGATTAGAAGAATTAGGTGGGAAATCTCGTTATGATGTTTCGAATATTGAAGATGATATCAGAAGTTTAAGTTCAAGTATTAGTTTCAATTTAAATTTAAATAATTGAGTTAGATATTGTTTATTAAACGGGAGAATGTTTTAGATTAAAATCTGTATTGAAATTGTCTATGTAATATTATTATCGTCCCAACCATCTTCTTAACCCTCTTTTACTTTCAGTTCTTTTCAAAGTCAAATTCAATTCATTATTACCATTCATTTTATTAACAACCCCATCTTCTTCTATCAATAAACCATTAAGATTTTTCTTAGAACCAAATGAATTTAAAGTATTTATACTAGCAGATCTAATCATTCTTGATAATTTTTTAGTTGGAGAAACATGATTTGGATCAATCGAATCATTCGAATTATTGCTGTCATCATTTGGAAACCTTAGTTTCATTAAAGATAATGATGAATCATTTGAAAGGTATTTTAAATGATTAATATTTTGATATGGAACTTCCAAAATAAATTTATCATCATCAATAATTGTATAATTGAAAACATTATTTATAAATTTTGGTAAATCTTGAATTGATTCAATTGTTTCATAATTTGATAACTTTGTTAATAACCTTGATTTTTTATTGTATAATCGATTTGATTCAGTTATTAAATCTTTTAATGAACTTCCTTGATTTATATAATGGAAAATTTGTTCACTTTCTGAAGTTTTCAATAAAGTCTTTAAAAACTCTTCGGAACCAAATTCATAATTTGGTTCATTAAAATCTTGAGATTTAGAGTCTTGATCAACAAAATCTTCCTCTTTCTCTTCAAGAACAATATTAGAATCAATAATTAGTTTTTCAAATTCTAATGAACCAATTTTATAAAGTCCATTTCTTTTTGAATGATTTTTAGGTAAATTTGTATTGATTGGGTAATTCCCATAATCATCAATTTTATAGTTTGAAATTTCATTATTTTTCAAAATATCAATCAATTGTTCAAATCTTAAATATTTATCAATTAAATAGAGATTACTTGGTAATTCTTTTAAAATTTTTGTTGAATTTATTAAAATTTCATTTCTTTGTAAAGATGAAGTTAATTTCAATTTTTTTTCAAAAAAATCTAATTTTTTCCCTGTAATTTTATCTAAATATTCAATTAATTGGAAATTATGTCTTTTAATAAAATCTTCATTAAATCTAATCAAATAATTATCTTTTGTACCAAATTTTGATCTATTGGCAAAAGTCATCAAGATTTTAGAAATCAATGTTAATGAACGTTTACTTTCACCAATTTGATGATTTGAAGTTAATAAAAATAATTTTGGGTTTAATATAACTGGACAAAAAAATCTTAAAAAAATAAATCCAGTAATACAATTTAAAACCACCGTTTGATCATTTGTAAACAATTCAATTTTTTTCCTTAATAATGATAACTGTTGTTTTATTTCTGCAGGTAGGTCGTTTGAAGTTTTATAAATCCTATCCCAAATTAATTCCATGTATTGTAATAATCTATTATAATTCTTATTAATGATTTTTATTTTTTCATCTGATGATAAGCTTGGAAATCTCATTGGATCTAATTCCATAGATTCATTATTTGCAATAATTTTAGTGATGAATTTCCCAATAACTTTCTCCAAATATTCATGACCTGCTCTTAAATTATAAGTTTCCAAAGATTTTGTAAGAAAACTATTGCTTCTAAAAAGACTGTTATAAAGATTATTGCTGGTGTCATTGTTGTTGAAACCATTTCCAAAAGATATTTTTGAAAGTTCTTCATCAATTAATGTAGCAAACCATTCATTTTCCTTTTGTAGGACTTGGAAAATATCTAATAATAAGATTGAAGTTGATTCTAAATTTTCCACTGAAGTTTTCTCCAAAACTGTTTTAAATAAATGTGATTGATTTATATGTAAAATCATTTTTTCAAAATGATTAAAATTATCAGGTAATTGAATATAATTTTTAGAATTAAATAAATTTAAACAAATTTGACCAATTTCATTTAAATTTTTATCAAAAATTGGTAATCTTGATTCAACTTGTAAAGATTTATCAATGAACTGATCATGTGTTAGTTTTGTTGATCCAACAATTGGATCATTTAAATCAAATGTATCTGCAGTTGTACATTTGATAATTATTCTAAAATTTTTTGTATTTAATGGTAAATTTATTTCAAAATTTTCTTTGAAAAAGGGGTTTTTATTATCTTTAACTAGTGATGTTCTAAACCATGTTGTTCCCCATATACTAACTTCTGCATATAAGTTTAAAGATTTATTGTCATTTGTTTTCAATGCATGATTTAAAGAAAGTTCCAAAATTCCTAAATCTAATTTTCTTTGAAATCTTAATAAATTTGTTGAATCCAATCCAACATATTCTCTTATTGCAAAAGATGATAATGCAATCAGCCAGTCTTCGACATCAATTCTATATGGAAATTGTAAGATGATTTTTTTCAATTTTGGGAATTCTTTTGATAATTCAATAACTTCTTGATAATTCCAAAATTTTGATAAATTTTTTTGTCTTAATTTATCAATTATACCTAAAAATAAATAATTTGAAGATTCAAAAATTGAATTATGAATCTCTCTAATTTCTGATCTTAGTAGTAATTTTACATCAATTGAATAAATTAATGAACCATCAGATTCACATAATAACTCCAAGATTCCATTTGATTTTAAAACAACCATTGCACTGAACCAAACCTCATCATTTTCTGGATAAATTGAGACTTGATGATTTGTGACGTTTTTAAGGATATCAACATTCAAATTTTTCAATTTGGGTAGTTTACTGAATATTTTACAATCACATACTAATAAATTTTGATTGTTCCTAGCACTTGATTGTTGTTGTTGTTGTTGTTGTATTTTGGGATCGTATTTGATGTTTAGCTGTTTATGGATGGTTCCTTGTGGTTTCAAACCTTGCCAAACAATGAGACACGAAAGTAAATTGTAGTAAATATCTTTATCAAAAGGTTTTAAAACAATTGATTGTAATTCATTAAAAGATTTGACTGTAATTGAGGCATCATTTATCCTTATACTGCAAGACTGCAAGTTTCGTATCAACACTTCATTGGTGGCAACATCAATCAATTCACCAGAACTGGAAATCTTTAGTGTGGTATTTTCGAACACATCTTCATTCTCGTTTTTTGCCCATGAAACTTGGTCATTGAAAACGCCCTTTGTTGTGTTTGCAATAGTTTTAAGTGTAGATGACGTGTCTTGTGCAGCAAATAGCGCTGGTGCCATTTCTTCCTTTCAATATTTCAATATTTCAATATTTCACTATTGATTTCGTTACTTTAAAAATATTTTTATTTATCAAGTTTTCATAGTAATGAAAATATCGAAATTTTTTTTTTTCTTCTTTTCCTGAGGTGTGAAGAAAGAACGGAGTTTACAGTCGCTACATCCAACAGAAACAGACTAGCTTTGCAGTGAAATTCTTGTATGAAATAATTGGGAGGGAAAAAAAAAACAAAAAACTGTGCGAAAATAGCTCAATATAATATAAAATCAAGATAAGTTAATCAATTATCAGAGATTCAAAGATCTTAAAAAGCCTTTGGGGCTTCGCCTTCTGGACCAATGTATCGAGCATCTCTCCATGGACCAACGTCGGACAAGTACAATCCACCTTCGGCTTCATCAACAACAGAGGTACCACCGAATTTGACTGGCAAGTTCTCAGCAGGAATTTGTTTTAAAAGCTCTGATTTGTATGAACTACCCAAAATAAAGATCTTGGAGACTGTGACTGGGTCTAAGAATGGTTTGAATATACGGAAAGCAGTGGAGAATCCAAATGGGGCGTTGATCAAGTAGAATTTACCCATACGTTCTGGGTATTGATTTTGACCGATGTAAGAGGCTTCTTTCACATAACCCAGGACTTGGTAGGCAGCAGAGATGGAAATTCCTTTCAAGTCCAAGATGGTACATGATGTTTCAACCAAATAGCCAGCTTTTCTGGAACAAGCTGGCAATCTGTATTTAACAAACAGCTCGTATTCCCACACCAAGTTCTTCAACATACGTTCCTGAGTGGTAATTTTGTACATCTCGGTCAAATTGACTTTTCCTAGCTCTTCGAAATACAGCGGACGGCCCTCTTTATCGGTCTTGTGGTAGTATTGAGGATAATATTTGGCCACGATTGGTTTTTCCTCGTAATGGAAATCCTCCAAAATGGTGTCGACACCGAAATCCTTTCTCCATTGCTCGTGTTCTTCAAACATTGCCTGAGCGAGCTGGACGTCAAACTTACGTGCTCTGAGGAAACGTAGCTAGTAGTGTTAGTGATCAACCAATATGTAAAAGCAAAGCAAAACAAAGCAAAAGCAAAAGAATGCTCACCAAAGTAGAGTCGTCAAGACGGAGAGTGAAGCCTTTAGCAGAAAGAATGATTCTCATCTGTTCCAGTTTCTTTTGCTGTTCCGGAGTGAGATTGCCTGGAAAGCCTGTAGGAGTGCCTGGAGCACAGACCTGAGGGAACGATGCACTAGAGCAAAAGAAAAAAATGTTAGTTGTTATCAATGTTTAGTTAACAATCTATTTAAAAACGTACAGTATTTCAGCTTCCTGGATGATTGTTGTTAGTAGCTGTTGGTGGAATGTGTGAAATGTGTTAAGCTCACTGTTGCCATTGCTTCTTTTTTTCTCTTTTTGCTGGTTTTTGGTTGGAAATTGGAATAAAACTGGAAGAAATTGTGATTTTTTGGTTTTTTTTTTCTCCTAATTTACAATTTGAATTTTGAATTTTGGACAAATTTTGATTTTATTTGTTTTGATTTTGAATTTAATCCAAAAACAAAACGAAATTTACGCGTTTCAAAGCTGGTTTTCAGGCTGATTGAGCACAAAAATGGAACTTCCAGCACTGGTTTTACCCAAAGTGGACTTTTCTCGCTCTTTGCTCACCAAAAACACGCAAGATTTGCCACTTCAAGATGGAAATAATATCATTATAGACAACAACTCTGATCCTAAGGACAAGCACATCACCCTATCATCAGGAAAGACAATCACACTGAAGCATAAACCACAGACTACACAAATAGACATTACAGAACACGTCAAGGACGCAAAAGACAGTTATGGATCCAACATCAACGAATTATACGCCAAACTGGAACGTCAAAGTCTAGAAGCTCAACAGAAAAACTCAGCTACATCAACACAACAACATAAAACTTCTTCTTATCTAGACAAGATTTCCAATTCTGCTCTTTGGGCAGAAAAATATAGACCAAAAACTTTTTTTGATCTTGTGGGTAATGATTTCACCAATAGGAAAATTCTTAAATGGTTTAAACTATGGTCTAAAATTGCCATTAATGAAGATTATTCCCCTATAACTTTAGATCAAATGGATCAATTACATACCCATGATATCTTGGGAAGACCAGATAAAAAAATCTTGTTGATTCATGGACCTCCAGGTTTAGGTAAAACTACTGTTGCTCATGTTATTGCAAATCAAGTTGGTTATGAAGTTAATGAAATTAATGCAAGTGATGAACGAGCTGGGGAAAAAGTTAGAGATAAATTGCAAAGTTTATACTCTAGATCTTTATCCGGTAAACCTGTTTGTATTATAGCTGATGAAGTTGATGGAAGTGCTGAATCCGGTTTCATTAAACATTTATTACAAATAATCAATGAAGATAATAAAGCAATACTTGAATTTAAGAATGCTCCATCAACCTCTTTAAACAAAAAAACATTATTATCAAATGATGGGAAAACTTCCAAAAAACTAAAACATAAATTTTTATCTAGACCAATCATTGCAATTTGTAATGATCTTTATGCTCCAGCTTTAGAAAAATTGAGATTTCATACAGAAATAATTTCATATAATCAAGCTTCTCAACATGCATTATCTTCAAGATTGAAAAAAATCTGTGAATTAGAAAAATTATCAATCAATAATCAAGATTTACAACAAATCATTCAATTAACAAATTTTGATATTAGAAGTTGTTTAAATATTCTTCAATTTAATGGGAATGATATATCGGGAAATTCATCAACTTCTCACCAAAGGAAAAAAGATTCTCAAATAAGTTGGTTCCTAATAGTTAATGATATTTTTAAAAGAAACCCAAATTTAACAAAATCAATTGAATTTAAAAAAATTAATGAAATGTTATTTAATTCTTCACAAATAGATAAAATCATTAATGGATGTTTCCAATCTTTACATGATATTAAATATCAAGATGATAATTTTAATAAACCTGCAAAAATCTCAGATTGGTTATTTTTCAATGATTTGATTTCTAAAACTGTTTTTGAAAATAATGGGGATTTAAGTTATTATAATAATCAGGTTGCTTTACAATTTTTCAATTTGTTTAGTGATGTTTATAACAGAGAAAATTTGAGAATCAAATCAGATTATGAGGTAAGTTGATGCTATGCACTTTTCTGGTGATTAATTTTATATAAAAACTAACTTTTTTTTTTCTCTCTTTTAAGTACTTTGAAAAAACAAAATCAAATAAAAGTTTAATTCAATTAATTTATTCAAATATTTCACCATCATTGAAATCTCAATTAAAATCAAATCAATTGCCAATTGAAATTTTACCATTTTTAGATTTCATTATAACTCCAAATTTGAAAAATCCTAAAAAGTTTGATGAATTGGATTTATTTAAAGTTCATGAAGTTATTGATTCTTTGAATGGATTTGGTTTAAAAATTCAAAAAAGTAGAGATGATGGTTATAATGAGATTTTCAATATTTATCCGTATGTACAACTCTACACTACTAATTCGATAATTTATAAAAGTTGAGAAAAAAAACTAACCAACCTAAATTTAGTGATTTTACCAAAATAACAAAATTTAGTGAAAATTCAATTAAAAATGATGAATTAACTAGATCATCAATGTATCCGTTCATTCAAAAAGAAATCGAATTATTAAAATCGAAAAAAAGAGCATTTAATCAAACTGATACAGACATTACCACCAATTCAAATGGTTATACAAATTTCATTGATTTGAAAAACCAATATGAAACAATTGCAGAAAATGAACAACGTAATAAAAAACAGAAAATTGATTATAAAATCTGGGTTAAATATCATGAAGGTTTTTCTAATGCAGTTCGTAAAACAATCAAATGGAAAAACTTATGGGATTTTTAAGTACTACTTTAGATCATTCAATATATAATCAACTTCTCTTTTCCCACTATTCCATGCACCATGAACACATCCTGTTCCTTCTAAAATTGTATGTTCACCAGCAAATCTAATGTTACCAAAACCTTGCTCCATCATCATTACTATTTCTATTGGATCATCATATGGGAAACATGCACTATATGAACCTAATTGATATGGATCAGAAGACCATGTTGTTTTAATGATGTTTTTTGGGGTTGGGATTGAATTAGACGATGTTGTGGAAATTAATTGGAGTTTTGGTTTGAAAAATTCCCAAATGGGTGTTGTTGAATCAAAAGATTCTAAATATTCTGTTAATGGAGATTGAGTAAATGCAACTAATGAATTAATTCCAAAATTTTTAGAATAATTTAAAAATAATGTTGGATAATCTTGAATAATTGGTGGGTTTCTCAATAAATCATGTTGTGGAATTTGATGTTTATTATTTATTATCGCTTCAGCAAATCCAATTGGTGGATGTGCAAGTACCAACATTCTTTCAAATTCATTACACCAAAAAGTTTCATCAAATTCAAAAATTATTTTACCTAATGATCCATAATGAATTTTTGATAATGCAGTTTTAATTGTTTGAGGTAATTCTGGTTTAAATTTAATAAAACCTTGTTGTTTTGAATCAGAGATTTGTAAAATTGATTGTGGGACCGTAACAATAACATAATCTGAAGTATAAACATCACCTGATTCAGTGATTGTTTGAATCAATTTTTTATTATTTTTATTATTACCAATGATTTTTTCAATTGATACAACAGGTGTATTTAATTTAACATTTTCTTTTGGTATTTGTTTGATATGTCTTTGCAACAGAGTATCATAATTTAATGCTAATGCGTCTCTTCCTGCATTGTCCATTGCTGAGTATTTGGAACTTAAAACATTGATATTAATTCCATGCCATAATTCCAAACTTCTAATCATTTCAAAAGAATAGTTTATTTGATCTTCAGTTAACAAATTTTTTCTTAATTTATAATATCTGATCAATGTTTCATTCAAAGGTTCATCATGATCCAACTCTTTATAACTTTCAATCTCAATAAATTTTTTAATTTCATTAACAATTGGATTTAATTTCAATTCATCTCCAATTAAACCAAATTCATTGAAAACCCCCAATGGACCATCATCAAAATAAACTCGTGTTCCATCACCACCACCTAACTTTTGTTCTTCATCAAACAACGGATTATTCAACGTTTCATGGAACCAAGAAGCACCTAAATCATAATTTGTATTTAAACCTGAAATTGTATGAAGACGACCTCCTAATCTTGCTTTAGCTTCCAATAAAGTGAAAGAGACATTTTTTTTGTGAAGTTCAATGGCTGCTTTTAGACCAGAGATGCCTCCTCCGACAATAACGACAGTGGAATGAGTTGATGGCATACTGTAATTAATATTCGAAGGAAAAATTTTGTATAATAATTTACTACTTATATATGAATTTTCTATATGATAAAAAGGAAGCTGTTTAATGAGGAAATCGAGAAATTTGAAGCAAGTTCCATGTTATTCAGATGGTGAAGAAACTAATCCAACCAATGTCTTGAAACTCATGATTGTTTCAATGTTTTAGAAATTGACCAATTATGGAGTCCAACAGTTTTCCCAATTCACTATGAAAAGAGCAGGGTGGTGGAATAAAATGGCTTAAATAGCAGTAAAACACATAAAACTAGTAGGTTTTGAGTCAGGGAAAACTTGTGGAATAGGATAAATAGATACGGGAATTACGAATATCTAAACGACTTAGAATTTGGTTCACTGGTTGTTGAGTTATTGCAGTATGTACTCAGTTTTCCAATAAAATAAATAATTTTGAAACCTAATTAAACATAAAACACTCAAGAATGTTGATATTCTACACCTGAAAGAGTACACATAATAAAATGATAAATCACCTGTTTATTATATACATTTGTAAACACTCTCTAACCTCAAATTACGAAAAAGTTTCCAGATTAATATAAATATTCACATCTAGCTCTCGTTCCATATATTCTTACTCATGATCTTATTTTCCTTGTTGGATTCTAGTAATATAAGTCTTGGATATAACATTCCATGATCTCATATATTTTTCAATACATCTATCAACACATGGCTAGACGGAAAAAAAAAAAGGTTAGTTTTACTTTTATTATATTGACTAAAACGGTGGTTACTTCAACTCACTTCATCTCCATTGCTATATGGAGCAGACAAACATTGTTCAAAACAATTATCGGTCATTTTGTTGACTAATTCAGTGGCATTTGCTACAGCTAATTCTTGACTGATTTGTGCTTTTAAATCATCTTTGATTTTTGAGTTTGTTGAAGAGGTGGTGGATGTGATTGGTGCAGAGGTAGTGGAAGAAGAAGATCCACCAAACAATGAGGAGAAAGCCATTTGTGAAAGTGTTTTGTTAAGAATTAGTGTGTAAAGTTGTTGAAATATTGCGAAAATTTTGATATTTTTTTTATTTTATTTTATTTTTTTTCTTATAGTATGATGCTACAATTTGAATTCTTTACAAAAAAAAATGCAATTTTAATATTAATGAAAGGACATAAAATCTCTATACCAAAAGAGTGAAACAATAATAAAAATAATGATAAAAATAATGATAATAAATTCATACAAAAAGTGTCATTGAAAAAAAAAAGGGCGTTAAAAAACTGATGCAACTATAAGAACAACAGAACACCGAAAGTGATACATGCAGTACCCAAGATAGCTCTCAAGCTGCTCATACCGACAACTAGTGGTGTGTTTAATGAAGAAACACCACCATTGGATTCTTTAGTATTGATGTTTGTAGATGTAGAATTAGAAGTGGTGGAAGAATTAGAATTATCATCTAAACCACCATTGGAATCAGATTCCTTAGTGTTTGTAATGTTGTTTGAATCAGCTGTGGATGATAAAGATGATGATGATGATAAGGTTGTTGAGTTATTAATGGATGTAATAGAATTAGTCAAATTCGAACTAATTGTTGTTGTTGAAAAAGAAGAAGAAGAACCATCAAAAGAATCTGAATCTGAAGATCTAGTAACTAGATTTGAAGATGAATAGATGGTTGATTTCAAACGGGAAGTGATTGAAGATTTTAAAGAAGAACCACCAGATTTGTAGACAGTTCCAACTCTCGATTTGGAACTTGCTAAACCATCATGAATAACTGAAGATAAACGGGAAGTTAAAGAAGATGATATTGGAACAGTAGTGGAAGAAGATCCAGAAGATTCAGAAGAAGAAGGTTTCTCATTTTTGGAATTATCAATGGAACCACCGCTTACTAAAATATCAAACTCTTCATTAGCTTTCTCTACTCTACCATTAACAACACCATCTTTAGCTTGGATAGAAGTCCAAGAACCAGTTTGATCAGAATAACTGTATTCAGAACCACTAGAGTAATCAGAAACAACAACTCTTTGCACATACATTGAGTAAGGACCTTTAGTGTAATCAGCTGGACCTCCAGCCCATTCAATAGTACCTGGTGCATTACCTGGATCACCTCCGGCCCAAATACCCATCATAACGTACATTGGACTTTGTGGGTATCCATCAGAAGTATCATTTTTCAAAGTTCTAACAGCAACACCATCAATATACCAAACCAATTCATCCATTTTCCAATCAAGAGTATAATTGTGGAATTTCCCCACTGGAGAATCAACTGGATGGAAAGCACCTCTACTATAAGTAGTAGTGTCACCTTTGGAGAAGAAATTTGATTGAACTTGAGTATTATCACTTCCAACCCATTCAATATCCACTTCATCTAAATCATCACTTTGTAAATAGAATGAAGAAATGATACCTTGACCAGGACTTGCCTTAACTATAGCTTCCAGCTTCCCATACATAATATAGAAATTAGATTTTAAAGATGGGTTATCAAATCTTTTAGCCAAAGTCATTTCAACACCATCATCACCATAATGGACTTGATCTGGAGAAGCTGCGATTTTAAACCAATCTGAAGCAGAACTGAAACTTTCTGAAAATGATGTACCTAAAGCTTTATTTGGAGCACAACCAGTGGTTTTCAATGGGTTACAATCAGAATGGGTTTGGGCATTGGTTGGAATGGCAAGGGAAAGTAGAGCAGCAGCAGCAGCAGAGAATGATAGTTTATTGAACATCCTGATATATGGTGTATTATGATTATTATTTTTGATGAGTATTGAGGACTGAATATTATTATACAAATTAATCAATCACCAGCTTATTATACTTAATGGTGAAGATGGCACAAAACACAAATAAGTCAGTCTGCGATCGCTGAGTTTATGGCACTTTGAACTTTGGTGAGTGTTTGAATGCTGAGGCAGAAGGCTGAGGGTGTTTCTGTGTATTTATAGCTCTTGCTGTAGGGTGTAGCAGGCACCTTTGGGATCCTGTAGGCTGTAAGTTCTTGCAAGTGACCGTTGAACTTTCGAAGGTGTTTCTGCCATGTTTTAGCAAAAATTGGTGGCTGGTTGCAAGTTGCAAGCGACGCGTCGGCTGCAGCGCTATGCAGAACGCGCCAAAATCTGGCCGGAAGGAACCTCGGACTGCATTAATTTGCATTGCCGTTTTGGGTAAATTTAAATTTTAGAAACAAAAACTTCAAGTTAGGCAGAGAAATTGGCGAGTTAGGCAGAAGTTTGTCAAAATTAGGTGGGGCTATTTTAAGATCTCTGCCTAAATTTAAATATCAGAATTCAGAATTCAGAATTATGACACAAAAATGAGTAAAAGTGTTTAAAGTTTAAACTTAAAAGACTTGCCATGGAGTAATGCAGAAAGAGAAGAAGCAACCATTACAGTTGATGTAAATTTCAAAATTGAATATAATGTCCATTATACTAGCAAACGACACGTCTTTTTTCAAATCAGCTTCAACAGCCACAGATGCAACCCTTGGCTCAAACTCATTTCTCCACGTCACATCAAACAAAACCATCTTTGACTACGTCAATTTCTTAGACACATCACGTTTTGGTTCTGCTCAAAGAGCCCAAGATCTTTCTTTACAAACATTCATATCTTCCATCTTATTGTCCTTAACATTCTGCATCATTCAAATCATCATTTTTAGTTTACTTAGACCTAAATTAACCAACATTTATCAACCAAACTCATTCTACATTAATGATGAAAAGAAAATTCCTGCTTTAAGCAACAAGTTTTTCGGTTGGATCATACCAACTTTAATGAATCCTTTGGAAGATTACCTCCAATTTGGTTTAGATGCTTATTTTTTCTTAAGGTATCTAAGTTTCTTATTAGTTTTATTTATTGGTTTAGGAATTGTCAACATCCCAATTTTATTACCAGTGAATTACACTTCTGGGTATGATTCATATTCAGAAAAAGATTTCTTAACTTACACAAATGGTACAATACCTAAACCTGTGAAAGGTATGGACAAATTATCAATGTCCAATATTGCCCCTAAATTTTCAGATCGTTTAACAATTCATTTGACTTTGGCTTTTGTACTTGTTGCTTGGTTTCATGTCTTGGTGATTATTGAATTAAGAAATTTCGTTAAAATTAGAAATAATTATTTATTACAACTACCAAAAGTTAAAGATTTACAAAAATTCGATTATTCAAATACTGTTTTTATTGATAATTTACCAAAAGAATATTTCAAAAAAACCAAATTGATTGAATTATTCAGAAAATTGAATTCTGATGGTTCAAATAAAGTCTTAAACATATGGTTTGTTTATGATTATAGACTATTAATCAAAAATTTTCAACATAATGATAAACTTGTTAATAAAATTGAAAAATTAGAGACAAATTTAATAGTTTCCAAAATTATCAAGCTTCCCAATAAAAGACTCCAACTACAACAACAACAACAACAACACCCACGGTATTATAAAATCACATGGTTAAATAAATCAATCCATTATATCTCATCAATTGAGTTTCTAAAATTCAAATATTTTTATAAAATTTTCCCAGTAAACATTGGATTCATTGATAGAAGAGTTAAACTTCGAAATTATTTGCACGATCTAATAAATTCAACAGAATCATTGGAAGAAAAACGTGATTTATTAAAAATTAGAGAAAATGGTCCCCTTCATGGTGATTCTAAATTCAATAAAGTATTTGTTCAGTTTTCAAATGATTTTCAATGCCAAATTTTAGATCAAATACAACTATCTTCAAAACTAAATGAAATGAGTAAAACAATGATTTATGTTAATCCAAAAGACATTGTTTGGAAAAACATGTATTCTGAATCAAATTTAATAACTCTTGGGAAAACTATTTTGGCAAACTTTCTTGCAATTGGAATGATTATATTTTGGGTTATTCCTGTGGCATTTTTAGGTTTAGTTTCAAAATTACCTTATTTACCAGCTTTATTCCCATTCTTATCATTTTTAAATAAGTTACCAGAATATATGACAGATGTCATTTCAAATTTCTTAAATGTTGTATTTTTAATGATTTTATCTGAATTAGTACCATTACTGTTTAGAAAATTGGAACGTTTAAAAAATAGGAAAACTGGTGCACAAATTGAATTGAACATTTCTAAATGGATGTTTGCATTTTTATTTATTCATCTTTTCATTGTTGTTACGATTTCATCAGGAATTTCAGTAATGTTAGATGTAATTGCAACAAATCCAAGTTCAATTCCAAATTTAGTTGCTCATAATGTACCAAAATGTTCAAATTTTTTTTATTCTTATATTATAATTAGAGGATTTTCATATTCTGGTAACAATTTATTACAAAGTTATCATTCAATTAAAACTTCTTTTAATAAACTTTTCAATGATTTTACACCAAGATTAAAATTTCAAAGATTAATTAATCAAGTTGATTACAAATGGGGATCAATATATCCAACTTTTGCATTATTAGGTTCAATTGGGTTAGTTTATGCTATTATTTCTCCAATCATAATATTATTTTGTGTGATTTGTTTTGCCACAGTATTATTTTCATTTAAATATTCAATTAAATATATCAACAAATTTGAAAATGTTTCAGAAAATTTTGGTAAAATTTATCCAAATTCAATTTTCCAATTATATTCAGGTATTTATTTCATGGAGATTTGTTTGATTGGATTATTTGTTATATCTAAAAATGAAAATAATCAATTCAATTGTATTTATCATTCATTATTAACTTTTGCATTGATAATTTTTACAGCAATTGGTCAAGTTGAAATTCAAAGAAGATTTAAAGGTTTATTACAAAATAATATTCCTTTAACCATTGCCAAACCTGAATATGGTGTAATGAACGAACCGGAAGAAGTGGAATTTGAAGAAGTTGTAATTCAACCACCACAAGAACAAGACCAAGACCAAGAACCAAAATTAATCGGTGAATTACCATATAATGATGCGTTTTATCATGATTCATTTAAACATTCTCAAAGAATAATATGGTTGCCTAAAGATGCCTTAGGAATATCCGATCTAAGAGTTGAATATTTAAATAAGATTGGAATTAAAGCAATGAATGATACTTGTAATTTATTACCAGATGGAAATTTGGAGCTTTTGAACAGTCCACCAGATTACATTGGATGACCATTGACCACTTTATTTATTTGAATTCAAATCATCAGTAATATCATTATCTAAATCATTATTTGTATTAGGTTCTCTAACGTTTTTTCTTCTTGGCCACAGACTAGGCATTCTAACGATTTGATAACGAGGTTCAACACAACGTTCAATAAACCATCTTTTCAATTGATTTTCAATTAGATTCCCAATTTTAGGGATATTTTCCAATTTTGATCTTGCACCAATTAAAGATTTAATATTAAAATTTAATCTAAAATCTGGGGAAAAAGAAAACATTAATGCAGTACCAGTACCTTGATCATCATTTAAAATTTCATTGTTACCTCCACCAACTGAAATCAACGATACAGTTAAACATGCACTAAATCTAACAATTGAAACACTTAATTGAATAGGTAAACTTGCAAATAAATGTTTTGAAGAATTGATTAATAAATTAGTTTCAATTCCTAAAGTTAATGTGTCTGATAAATCAACATCAATTTTTGCTTGTAAATTATTATTTAAATTGTTTTTCATTATACGACAATTTGAAAAAATTGGGAAATCATCACCAATATCTAATTCAGTAATTTTAATTTTATCTAAATAATCAGGTAATTCAGCATTAGTTAAAAAATCATTTAATGAATTTACAATATTATCGGAATTTAAAGCTTCTTGTCTGAATTGATTGATTGTTTGAGCAACAAGAACATTAAACCAATCTAAAGTTTCTGGAGAATGAGTTTCAACATTATAATAAGTTTTCTCTAAAATGGAATTAATTGAAACATTAAAATTATCTATTGAATCATTTTTACCTGATTTTGCTAAACGTTCTTTCCCATCTTTTAAATTTTTCAAATTATTTGTTGATATTGAATTTTTCAATTTTTTAATATTTTCATTTGATATTGAAGTTTTTGAATCATTGAAAACAAAAAATTTAATAAATGCAATTAAAAGTAAAATAACACTTAATTGACCTAAAAGTAAACCTTGTGTAAAAGACCAACCTTCACTGTTGTTATGTACTGATAGTTGTAATTGTTTTTGAAGATGATAAGGTAATGCTTTGTTTATATATTCATCAAGTGTGATAAGAGTGGATTGTGCGTCTTGTTGTATGACCACTGTTGTTTGGGTCGGTGTTGCGTTGGGAACGTTGATGACAACAGAAGTCATTTTTTCTTATTCCTGGTTGGTAATTGGTTGATATTTCTTTCAGATATTGTTTTTATTTTAGAAAATTAGTTTTTTATTTTTTTTTTCTATATAACTTTTTCAATTTGAGATTAATTAAAAGTGAGATAAAAAAAGATTTTAAGCAATTTGAGAACATGAAACTTGAAACAGTAGCTGCTTACAAGATATTAGATTGTAATTATGGTTTTAAACCATCAAATTTAGGCTTGAATTGCTTTTTTTGCACAAATTTTTACCAAAAACCAATATTTTCACACCTCAGAGTCTGGTGATTCCTCCAGGGTAAAAATCTTCAAGATGAAGCGGTGGCTCAATGGTAGAGCTTTCGACTCCAGTTGGAATTCAGTGCAATCGAAGGGTTGCAGGTTCAATTCCTGTCCGTTTCATTCTTTTTTTGTCTGGTTTGACAAATTTTGTAATTTATGAGTAATATATTTACTAAGCATAACATAATTTATTACATAATACTAAAACTAATTTCCACCAATCAACAATTTGACAAACAAATCGACAAATTCGAAAGAATTTCAAAGCTTTTTTCTACTTGAATTTTGGAAGAAAAAAATTAATTCAATCTTTAATCAATTTATTACATCAAACATCAAACATCAACAGTTTAAGAAATGTCCTTCTACTCATCCATATACAACACTTTCATCAAAAGAAACTCCGTCTTTGTTGCCACCATCTTCACTGGTGCTTTTGCTTTCCAAGGTTTCTTTGATGCCGGTATCACTGCTTGGTATGAAAACCACAACAAAGGTAAGTTGTGGAAAGATATTAAAGGTAAATACACCGGTGATGCAGCTGAAGAAGATGACGAATAAGCATTTGTTGCATTCTTATGACAACAACTTGCATGTTCACTTAATGATTTTATAAATTCATATTTCACAGATACTCTTCTTTTTAACGTTACATACTTAATTTATTTCCCAACTTACACGAAAAAAAAAAAAAAAAAAAAAAAAAAAAAAAAAAAAAAAAAAAAAAAAAAAAAAAAAAAAAAAAAAAAAAAAAAAAAAAAAGCAAAAAGCAAAACAACAACGACAAAACTTATACAAAGTTTGATAAACTACAACACTTATCATGCTAATTGTGATTGCTAGCAGAAATACTACTCACAATTTTGCATTAAAATACATTCTGAAATCATGTTTATATAACCAAAAAAAAAAAAAATAATACAACAGAAAAATAAGGAATAAATGATTTTTTATTATTATATAATAGTTAATAATACTAGTAGACATAACAGGAAAGATCAATCTTCAAATCCTGCCCATGGATTAGGATCTTCTTCTTCCAAATCCATATACTGATCCTCGTGATTATCAGTATATCGCTCAACTTGATGTTCTTCATATTCATCACCTTCAGAATCATGAGCATTATATCTTGCATCTTCATAATTCTCCCAATCATCATCATCATCATTATCATTTTCTTCTTCTTCTTCATTTCCAGGGATATCTGACTCTTCAAATTCTAAATCACTACTTTCGTTTTCATCATTAATATCATTATCTTCCTCCATATTATCATCTGAAGTAAAAAATTCACCAGCTAAATTCACCCTAATCGGTTCACCATCTAAACCTCTAATAACAACACGTTGTCCTCGTCCCATAACAGGCTCAAACAGAACATCTCCTGCCTCAATTGCATCATCATCCTCATTCCCATCATCATCATCATCATCATCATCATCATCATCATCATCATCATCAATCTCTTGATCTTGATCATTACCAAATCCTAACATCCCCAAAAATGCACGTTCCATAGCAATTGCCATCCCACTATGTCCATTTCTTAAAATAAAACTAGCTAATGATCCATTCAAATACATCTCATTTAAATTCTTATATCTATCTAAATTCAAAAATGCTTTGTTACTAAATCTTGGATCTGATTGTCCATGTAAATCAACATATGGTGCTTTAATTTGTAAATGTGTCATTTTTTCAATACTTGTTCCTGGATCATAAATTAAACTAATCATATCTGTATTGGGGAAAAATTGAATCATAATTGATGAACTTAAACAATCTTTAGCATGTTCTCGAAATTCTGAATTATCTAGTGTGAATCTATTAAATCTTTTCTTTTTGAAAACTTTGGCCCCACAAATTAAACAAATTGAAAAATCAATTCTATTGGCTTGATTTTTAATATCTCCAAATGTTCTAAATGGTGTTAAATAAGTGACTTTCTCATTATTGGTATCAGTAGCTTCATTGTTAGAGTTGATAGTGAAATATGACAAGATTTTTGGTAAGTCAACTAATTTAATAACTCCAGGATATGGAATGAAAATATCCTCACAATATTTACCAATTAAACTTTCAGTATTCAAACATTTTTCAATCAAATTATCAAAACTATCAATATTGATTGATTGCAGTAAAATATTTAATAAACTTTCTTCATTAGAACAACTATCGATTTCAAAATTTTTGAAATCCTTATCAATAATTTTAAAAAATATAACCAATTTACGAATTTCAATAAATAAAATTTTACTTAATAATTTTTTTAAATTTATGATTTTTTCAAAATCTATCTTTGTTTGATGATTCTCTGACATTGATTTGGTTCCCAAATGTAATGAAATTACTTTAATTAATTCAAAAAAAATTTTATCATGTTTTGTAAGATTCCCATCTAATGAATTAACATATTCATTAAAGTCTGAATTTTTATTATAATTATTGATCAAAGTTGATAAACATTGAATGATAAATTTATTCAAAGACTTTTCAATTATTTCTTTCAAATCATCACCAACTGTTAATTTCTCATATAAAACCGAGCTTAAAAATTCAGTTGTATAAAAAAAATCTAATTTATCTCTATAAACAAGTTTTTCAAAATTTAATGATTTATAAATCGTTTTCAATTTTTTGAAAACTTGTTCTGGTATAAGCTCTAAATAATTATAAATTCCTTCAAACCCATGAATTCTTGTAGCAATTTCAACTTGTGAAATTGTCGTACAAAAGTCTCTTAAAGTTTTATAAATATCTAGTATACTACTTGCAGGATTTCTAAAATATGTTTTGAAACCAAACTTCTTGTTTAAATCTGCTAGTTCCTTTAGTCCATCTCGAATGACTTGTTCATTAGTTATCATTTTGGAAAATAATGGGAAAAAACAATTCAAACCAGTTTTACATAATGAACAATTTGGTAATTCATTTCTTCTGTTATTGCTATAATAGTCATCAGCACATTTAATATGAACTGCATGATTACAACTTGTAAAAATCCCATAGCTTTTAACGTCAAAAGTTGCAGCAGGAAATCCTTGACCCAGATATTTAGAATCTTCTTTAATTTGATCTTCTCTCCAATCACCAAATGCTCTTTCAAAATGTGGTTTGAAAGATCTGAAATCCATTTCCCTGAAAATATGAGGATTTTGATGGTACATTGGAACACAAAGTTGATTATCTTCGGATGCTTTTGATTGACAAATGACACAAAGTTCCTCGTCTTGTGAATTTGGCGTTGCAGACCCTAAATGGTCAATATCCATTGAATCAGAAGTATCCATACTAGTACTGTTTTCAGCATTTTCATTCTTATCAATAAATATCTTCTGTTTTTTAGACATTGCAGCCATGATTTTTTTCTGACGTTCTTTAGCAAGCAGTCTTTTCTTTTCTTTCACATCTTCAAAATCATTTTTCAACTTATTTTTGAAATTTTCAACTTCATCTTTAGAAAATGAACTATTTAAATCTTCAAAAACTTCAGTTTCAAAATATTTAATAAACCAATTCAAAATCAATTCTGCTTTTTTCATAGAATAATTTGAATAATCATTTGAGTTGATTATTGGGAATAATTCAAACCATATTGAAACATCTACATATGGTTTCATCAGTAATTTGACATCATATCCAGTCTGTTCAGTATCAATAATGATAGCATGAAATAAATGTAACAACTGAGGAACAAAAGCTTCATTTTTATGTTCAAAGGCTAATTGCAATAATTTTTTGATAAATTTAGCGAAATCAAAAGTTCTTGTGAAGTGACCCAATTCTTTGAAATTTGGAATTGGAGTTAATTGAGGAGTTGTTACATCAATTTCAGTTAGAGTGCTGTTGTTAGCTTTCAGATGTTTCCCTATTGATGAAACGTTATCCATAAAATCTCTTAATTGAGCATGCAAACAAAGTGGATCAATATTTTTATAATACTTAGATTTTAATTTATAGTAACCATCATCAGTTAAACCTTTTGGTGGAACAAAGTCAGCAATTTTAGTCAACATTTCTTCAAATATTTCATTAGTTTGATGTTCTTCTTCAGCTAAATCATCAAAATAACTAACAATCTTGGAATACTCCAGAGGTTCATGAAATAAATGATAAATCAACATTTCTTTATATTTAACTTTTATTGCTTCAGTTTTTGATACAAATCCAAGTAAACTATTTCTATCAGTAAGCAGAACATATAAAAATGAAATCATTTCACCAACTATGAAAAATTTTCTTTCCTTATAAACTGTTTCAGAATCATTACCTAAATACCAATCCAAAATCTCAAAACGCTCTAGAATGTTAAGTAAAGCTTCTGTTGGGTTTGATCCAATAAGTGCAATTTGATACATTTGCATATCAGAATAACGGAATGAATCAGTTTTAGTTGGATGACTTGAATAAATGGCAGCTTGTTGAGCAACATTTGCACCATTTCTAACCCAAAATCCGGAATTGATTTGAATTGATAGTACTAAACTTCTTAATGAAACATCAGCAATATGTAGAAGCCCATTTGAATCATTTTCTAAAAGTTCTAGTAATTGATAAGATGATTTAATATGGTTTTCACATAATTCTGCTAATAGTGCGTTCAATGGATTCATAAATTGAGTTTGTTCTTCCGAAACTTTGAACTTAACAATTTGAAACATTTTAATCAATTGAGGATGAAAAGTAATTTTTCTGGTTCTCATTAAATGGATTAACGGTTTAATTGCATATTTCTGAACCGCAGTTGAGTCTTTGAAATTCAACGATCCAACAGCCACAATGATTTTATTAATGAAAATAGTATTGTTAAAAAAATCAACATATTCACTTGACTCATTTTCAACATGATCACCAGTTTTTCTCAGAATTCTCCAGTTCCCATCAAAGACTCTAATCAAGGTGAATAATCTTAAAAAAATCTGTTTAATTGATTCATCATTATGGAGTTCAGTTGCTTTACTTAAAATGTGATGAATATCTTGAATACAAATTCTAAAACCTTGACGTTTACTTCTTGTAAGATCGTTGGATCTATCAAGTGCCTTTGGATCAAATGAGACTTCTCCATATGAAGTGATTGTTAAATCATAAACCAATTTAATGGCTGAATCCAAAAGTCTTAAAAATAGGTCACTGTTAATACAACGAGTTGCGTTTTTGGGACAGGTGAAGAATTGAGTTGAGGTTTCGAATAGAACATTGAGATGAGATTCTCTATCTAATAGGTACAAATTCCTCAAAAGATTTGGGTAATGTAGTTCAACCTGTTCACTTGCAATGGTTTTGTAATTAGAATCTGAAACTAATGGAGATATTATGACTTTATGGAGTTGTAATCTTAATGGTTTGAAAAATCTAATATCCAAATATAACAAATGATTAAACCTCATTGAAACTGAGTCTTTCAATTCCGAAGTTGTAAGTTTTTCAAAATTTTTACGGAAAGCTTCTGTATTATCTGTAAAATCCATGAGTTTGTTAAAATTATAAATTACTTGTTGAGGGATCGAACAATTATCAGTTAGCAAACCGTTATTTTGATAAACATCAGGAAAATAAGAAGTCCAAAAAGAAGTTTCATAAACTTCACCTGGTTCAAATTCACAGCAAAGCGCTTCTGCAAAAGAATGTCTGACAATTGATTGAAGTTCTAAATTTGCAACAGTTTGAACTTTTTCAAAAAATTTCAAGATTGATTTAATCATTTCTTGTCTTATGAATTCTTTTGTTGAAATAATTGTCCCCGTTAAGCCTGATTTATTGACGACCAAATATGAGTTTAAAAATTCTGGGGAGAGAGAATCTAGTTTTTTCAAGATGGCACGACCATCATCATTCACTTTGTTTGCCAATTTGGAAGCATGTTCCTCTGAGCAATGAATTGAGGTTTTTATGGCATGGATTGCTGAACTATAATCATGAAATTCATCATTCCAAACTACCAAAAGATATTCAATTGGTGTATCAGGATAGTTGTAATCAACGACGTTACGACCAAATGAATCAATGCACATTTCATTTCTCAAACACTCTTTAACTTTGGTATAATTTCCGTAAGCGACTGAATGCTTCAATTCATCCCTTACTTGGTTCAAAGTTTGTTCTTGATGTGACATCACTTGTATAATAAAATCTAACAACACTTTAAAAACCTCCAAGATAACAAGTTTCAAACGATCATCAAATTTTAAACCACCTTTATAAACGGATTGTTTTTCTTGTTGAACATTGCTCGATGCTTTACAGTTAAGCGGTCTAACCCAGGCCTCATCATCTCCACAATCACAAATACCACTTGAGTCGCTTCCAATTGAGACAGAAACTTGATGGTTTTTATGATCTTCATGGTTAAAACAGTGGACACATAGGACACATGTGTTGTCAAAAGCGCAGTCCAGACAGCGATATATAGGTTCACCGTCTTTGAAAGATCTCCCGCATGATCTTCCCACATGAGAGTAAGAATCTTTGGAGTGTTTGTAAAATTCGTGCTTTGATGAAACTATCTTCAATCTCTTCAACTGATCAATACTGTCCCAGCTCTTGGGAAACACAGATGGGTCAACTTCTGGAAATAATAGCTCAAAGTACTTTCCTTCGTCAGACATGGCAAAATAGATTGCGGAAAGGATAAAATTGCTTCCCACAGAACCAATTCTGGTGAGATTGTTGTTGTCGAACTCTGCGAGTCGCTTTAAAAGCTGTTCTGCTGGATCGCACATTCTGTGACAGTGCGGCTTGACCTTTGGCGCAATAAAATCGTCTGGAATCATGGCAAGCGCTGTTATTGTTAAAAAGATTAATTGGCTTTTAAGTTTTGATTTTTAGTTTTTTTTTTGTTTTGTTTCGTTTTGTTTTGTTTAAGTCGAGACATAAGTTGATGAACAAGATCAAAAAGAGAAGAAATTTGGTTGAATCTGCAATATGTTTTAGCGAGAAGGAGGAGTTAAAAGTGCTGTTGCATTACGCGGTTTAATCATGTTTCACGATTCAGCACTGCAATAATCAATTGTACAAAGAACAAAGAACAACTTGCACCGTGCGTGGCCGTACCGCAAGGTTTATCAGCACAAAATAAATTTTGGTGGCAAACATCTGTGACTGAAGTTCAACTGTAAACAAAGCGACGTTCGTATCAGAACACACAGAAGAACGGACGTTTAGACTGCGGATACACTCTTGAGACACACATATGGAGTTGGCACTCAATCTCAAGGAGCAGCAGGAACTTTTGCGCAAATTCCTTGTGGAATTGCCCAAGAGACACAACTTTGACTTCTGCGATGCTGCCAAACTTGACCTACGACGAGCACTCTTTTTTGCTGCTTCTTTCAATGGGGTCCACCAGCGTGCATTTTTTCCACACGTTGATGCAGAGCTGCTACCCACCGTTTGGTCCCAGATTGTTTTTCCAGAAAGAGCACCAATTGATAGCAAGAACTATTTTTATTTTGAAAGAGCCAAAAGTATCAACTACCATCATCCAAACAGAAGTTGTGGCCAGAAAATCATGAGAGGTGAGCCTGTGCACAGATGTATCACTTGCGCACTAGATGATGCAGCCGGTTTATGTTCTAGGTGTTTCAGAGAAGAAGATCACATTGGCCATGATGTGATTGCAACAGCTTGTTTAAGAGACACCGGTGGTATTTGCGATTGTGGTCATAATGAGCTGTGGAAAGATATGCCAAAATGTGCTTATAGTGGGATCACTGAGATTGATGCGAGTGAAATTCCACAGGATTTCAAGGACTCTTTGTTCCAAACTTTTGGTATTCTGCTGGACTATATAGTTGATATTATGTCTATTCAGTCCGCGGCTAATTTCATGAAACAAAAGAATAAACCAACCAAAGTCATTGAAAATATGTTGTCCAATTTGAATGCAGATAAATATTATGGTGAAGATTTGATGTCTGATCTGGAGTATTTAGTCCTTTACAATGACAATAATAAGCATTTTCGCAGTGCTGTTCATAGAATTTGTTTAACCACAGGCAAATCAGAAGAATTTGCTATGATGGTAGCAGAAGAAGTTCATAGAAATGGAAGAGCTAAAGTAATGGGATCAACTAATCTGGAAGAGTTACTGCAGGCTCAAAAAGTTTTAGAAGCTACAGGTTTAACAAGTTGTATTAGATCAGCAAGGGATCTTTTCAGAGAAGAAATAGCTGCTGAAATCTTTAAGTGGTTTAATGAAATATCAACTGGACCTGTATATGGTAATTACAACATCGCTAGAGATATTTTAACCAGAGCTTTTTGTTGTCGCTGGAACTGTGGGGTTACCCCTGGAGTCAATCAAGATGGAAATCCAGGTTATCTACATCTTGGTCAAATTCCTAATTTAAAACCGCCTTCAAACTCTTCCAATTCTCCAGCCTTCCCTAAAAATCCTAACTGGCAAACTTTTCCAAAACATTGGAACATTCCTTATGAAATTGCAAAAGAATGTGAATACAATACTGATTTTTCAATATACTCAGAGAACGAATATTCTTTTACAGGATCAAGACTTCAAAACTTGTTATATTTTGATGTTAGATTTTGGAAAAGTATGAGGCTTGAGGTCCATAATTTATTCAGCTCAGTTTTAACTACAAACCAAAGATACAGAAAACTGGTTTGTGCTCAATATATTGATCTTTATCCAATTTTGTTGGAGTTGTTTTTCCTTTATGATTCAGAGCCAGAAACTAGCTGTATGACAAGTCTGACATGTCAAGTTTTAACACCACCTTCAAATGCCACATTGATTGGTGAACATGGTGACTTAACAAGATTACTTGCCGCTTCTTACAGTTATTTAACCACACTGAAGATTTTAAGACCTTGTGATATAAATCCTTCAGAGTGTCGACCTCTTTCTATCACAGCATTAAAAAATAGAAAAATGGGTCAAGTGTTTTTCGATATTTGTTGTATTCTGTCTAAAACTAGAAATTTTGACCTGACATTAACCGAAAAATTCATGAGTCAAGTCACTGATATATTAGAATTGTTTCAAGGTAAACCAACAATGAAAAGAGAAGCACTTGAACATGTTCAATATGAGAATAACAATTATGGGCTGTACTTCAACATTTATTCAGTCATTGCAACTTTATCAGAAATGGGAGCTAGAGCATTCTATCGTTGTAATGATGAACAAATGGCAATATCTTTATTATCTGTTCCATTGAAAAGATTAGATGCTTTGAAATTCTCAACTGACTATGACGAAAATCATATGCATTACCAAAATGATTTTTTCCCATTGGATACAGAAATTTTAGAGACCCCAGAAGGTTTGCAAGAAACAATTATTTTTAAAGTGCATATCGGGACTGTTAGTTTGATACATCCTATCAATGCTTACATTACATGGATAATTCAATATGCGAATTGTAAAACTGATATTTTTGCAAATTTTGATCCAATCATGAAACGAAGACTTGAAATATATCTTCTTGAATATCCTCTGAGATGTATGGTTTTGTCCGCGCAAATCAAAATTGGATTATGGGTTAGAAATGGCTCAAGTGTTAAGTCCCAAATGGATGCATATAGAAAAAGTGGTATCAGAGAAACGGGTTTCAAAAGAGATTTATTTGCGTTGCAGTACATGGCTGGTAACTCAGACTCAAAATTTTTCTTATGCTCAGTTTTTAGCCGTTGGTCTTTACTTCCTTGGTTGAAAGAAGATTTCACAAATCGTGATGATTATGCTAGTGATAAACTATTATTAATGGTGGAAGAGTGTTTGTTTTTTTTCATCACGTTGTTTACTGAAACTAGCTATGTTCTATATAGCTCTGATAAAATTGTTGCTCATAGAATTTCTCAAGCCATAATACAAACATTATGTTTTGGCTCAGGAACTTTTTCCAAAATAAGTGCAGCAATTCCAGATTTCCTATGCAATGAGAAAATATTTGATTTAATCCTAAACAAAGTTGCTGATTTTGTTCCATTGAAAGGTTTGTCAACGGGTACTGGTGTTTACAAATTGAAAGATGAATATTTTAAGCAAGTGGATCCTTATTATTTACAATATAATGCCACTAGACGGTATGAAGCTCAAAATTTGGTTAAAAATTTAATGGTGAAAGAAACTGGAGGTGATAAATTAAGTGGTTACATCAAACCATTGTTACACAATTTAAGTGACACTCCTTTGAAAAATCTTTTCAAAATCACAACTTCCAAGATTTTCATGCAATTTATTACAAGTACGTTAAAATTCATTGATTCAGATAAATTGAAATTTACTGATACTATTTTGGATTACACTTTACACTTGATTCATATTGGTCTAGAAAATTATGAACTCCCTTATGTTCTGAAATTTAGCGAGAATTTATTTTCTGAAACCAGTTCATCAAATGACCACAATGAACCATTTTATTACGAAAGTGCCGGTGCAATTATCTGGAAGTTTCTTAGTGATTCTACTTATGAAACTCATCATTCGAAAATCAAAGCTATTTTCAGATGTTTAAAGAATAGAAACTGTCAAGTTGAAACAATTTTACAAGAACAAGTTATGAATTTTGATCCAAGTTTAGCATTTGGCTCTAGTTCAGCAGGTGGTGATAGTTCATACAAAGAAGAATCTGAGTTTGATCGTAAGAAAAGATTAGCGAAAGAACGAGCTGAAAAGATCATGGCCAAATTCAAGAAGAAGCAAACACGATTTGTTGCTGATCATGAAACACATCCTTCACCATTATCAAAAACCACAGAACCAAAAGTTGAAGTCAAAGATGATGATGTTGAAATGGATAACACATCCGAAACTTGTCCACTGATAAGTTCAAATACACAACTCGATGATAACACAAAGTCTGGATACGACTATCCTGATGAAGAGTGTATTCTGTGTAAGATGCCTAATAATAACAATGATTGTTTTGGAATAATTGCATATGTTGCACCAAATCATTGTTCAAGAAAAATTCCATTCAATGATAATTATTGGACAGCTAAATCATTTTCTGATGATAATAAAATGGATGATCCAAGTAAAATTGATATTAATGGAGACATTAACAAAACATTTGAAGAAGTTGAGAAAGATTTTGTCATTGGACCAGTTTTCCCTTATCATTCTGCTGATAGTATTGAATTTAAACACGTTTTATCAGGTTGTGGTCATGGTATGCATTATTCATGTTATCAAGCATTAGTTCAATCATCAATTCCAAGATATTTGCAAATTACGAAAACAGTTGTTGAAGATTTTGGCAATAAAGAATTTTTGTGTCCACTTTGTAAGTCTGTTGGTACTGTTTTAATTCCGGTTGTTAAGAAAAGGAATGATTCAAAATTTGAAGATTTCACCAAACCTCCAACTAAATCACCACTCGAAGTTTTTGCAGGCTTGGAAATTGGGAATATAATTTTGGAGGATAGAGTTTATGATTCCGTTGATAATTATATTGAAGAATTGTTACCACAGTTGAAACCCCTGTTTAAAACGCTGTTAGAAGAACCGTTCAATGATTACACTGTGGAAATTGGAGATATTGCAGCAAGAACAGCAAGCAAACTGGTTCCCGAAAGAATCTTAGCAGCAATTGATGGGCCACCTGTTGGTAATTGTTTGGATAAATTACTTGCAAATACAATATCTGGGCTCGAAATTGCATTCAGAGGTGTTAAAACTTTCAATGGTTTAGTTTCCAGTAATATAACTCCTCAACTAATGGCGAACTTAAAGACATTTGTTGAATTTAGGAAACTCTTATTACTTTCAGTGACTAAAGGTCAGGAGTTGGGCTCAACAAATAACCAGTATCAAGTTAAAACTGGACAAGAATTATTACTGAAATTGAAACTTCTATCTTGTGATCAAGTTTTTGACATTATTGAAGATGCAGATTTTTTTGAGTATTATATTTCATGTCTTCCACTCCAGGAAGTCTCAAATTATAGTATTTATAGAATGTGTTATTTTTATAATTTTTTACAAACACTTTGCATATTGTTATGTCAATTAAATGATGGATTATTTGATGGAGGAGTCATTTCATTGTTTGATATTCCAATCATTAAAACTGAACCTGAAGTTACAAATTGTATGTCACAAATATTTGATCAATTAAGAGATACCCACCCGGTTTTTGATAATTTATCTGATAGGATTGTTGAGGATGAAAGATTTATGCCAGTTTTCATTACCATGATGATTCGTGCAACTTTGCCATTTCTAAGAAAACTGCTAATTTATGGAGTTTGCACAGCAGGTGATACTTCCAAATTAGATAATATTAAGAACGGGAATGAAATTGATGAAATAGAAAGTTCAAGAACGGCAAAACTTTTGAATTTACCAACAGTGATGGAAACGATAAAATTAATGTACACATTTGGATCCAGTGAAAATGTCATTTTACAAAGGTTCATTGATTATACAACAGCTACGGATAATAAGATCCAGTTTTCATCATTGGATTATTGTGGAATTATAAGTTTGATAAGACTACCAAAGAAATTAGACAATCTGTTTACCAAAATTCTGTACCCACAAGTCAATTATAAATCATTATCCACTTTTGATCCTGCATTATGTTTATTCTGTGGACAATTTAAAAATTTACAAAAACAATCACAATCCAAAGGTAAAGGAGAATGTACTCAACATTATTTAGGAGAATGTTTAAGTGATTATGGGATGTTTTTATTACCTAAACATGGATCAATTTTATTGTTACATAAAGATTTGGGATCATTTTTTCCTGCACCATATCTGACACCACACGGAGAATTCAAAACAGATAGTAAACAGTCACAATTATTAACACTTGACAAATCCCTGTATGAGAAATTTATCAGACAAAAGTGGTTAGTGAGTGATATTCCAACTTTAATCTCAAGAAAAATTGACCAGTTTGGTCCAGATATTGGAGGATGGGATACTTTATGAAACTTATTTATGATATTAATGAATTATAATTACCAAAACTTGTATTAATTTAATTTATAACGTCGTAGAGCTGAAATGGGTTTTTAGAGCAAAAAGAAAAAAAAAAAAGTCGTGTATTTTGATATAAATTTTCATTCCAATTATTTAGATTCTTCCAAAGAAGTTTCTTTTAATTGTTCAGTAGCACCTTCAACATTAGCAGCAGCAGCAGTAGCAGCAGCAGCTCCACCTGGGTAACGAGAACCTTTATCCTTCTTAACTTTCTTCTTTTTAACTTCAACAACTGGAGGTGGATAACCTTTTTTTTCTGCTTCTTGAAATTCTAAATCATTAGAATAAGCTTCACGAATTGGAGCCAAAAGAACGTTGATTGCATCAGCAACACCAGTTTTCAAGTCTGGTGGAGCCAATTTTTCTTCTTTAAAATCTTTAATTATATCTTCTAATGAAGTATAAGTAACTGGACCTCCGAATTTCTCTGGACGATCAATTGGGAAAGTAAATTTATCAGCACCATCTTTCAATTCAGAAATTGGGATCAACACATATTGAATAAAAGACAATAAACCATTATCTTCAACAACACCTGGAGCACAGAAAGCAGTGTTGATTTTCTTTTTAACTTGTTTTGGTTCTTCCAAAATATCAATTTTAGAGTTTGGATCAGAAGCAGACATTTTACCACCTTGAGTCAAACCTGGAACCATTGGGTTCATTAAATGAGCTCTTTTTTTGTAGCCAATGGATTCCAAATTTTCTTCAGCTAAAACAAAAATTTTACGTTGATCAACACCACCAAATTGAACATCAACACCTAAATGTTCTTCATCTAATGCTTGCATCAATGGGTAAATCAACCCACTTAACAATGGGTTGGCAACTTGTTTAACGACATCTGCACCAGCACGTTTAGCATCGTTTTGAGAAACAATGTTTGACAAACGGAAGATATCCAAAGTATATTTTTCAGTTAATTGATAAGAAGAACCAACAACAAATTGTAATTTTTCCACTGGGACATTAATTGAAGTTAAGATAGCTTTAACAACTTTTTCGTAATAGATGGCTCTATATTTAACGGTTTCTAAAGAAGCCTTCATGTTGTCCAAAAAAGCATGTAAATCAGCTAATAAGACAATAACTTCACAACCAGCTTTCAAGAAATGTGCTAGTTTTGTCATTGGAACAAAATAACCACAGTGAGGTCTACCAGTTGGAGCAGTACCCCAGTAGATTTTCAAAGGACGTTGTTCTTTTTCTAAGACATCTTTGATGATTTGACCGTTAAGAACTTCTTGCAAGTTCTTGGTGATGAGATCGTATTGCTCCTTTGGGTCAGTGATAACGTCAGACATGATTGCCAAAGAGTGTTTTGCGAGTGAATAGTGTTGAAACTTGATTAAATTCTCACATATACTTGAAAAAACTTGAAAAGTTTCGTTGACTGAATGTGAGTCGAACATTTGTGAGCAAATTTAGGCAGAACACCTGCGTAATTTGTAGAATGGCTGCGCGTAATTGTGAGCATAATTGTTTTATTTTAAAAAGTGGTGGAGTTTTAAAGGATCAGAAAGAAGCTGGTGGTGTAGTGGACATTTATTAGTGCTTCAATGATTATTTGATTGTTGTTTATTCTAAAAAAAGAAAGAAAAAATGGATTCAAGAAAGTATTCTCCAGTTGTGTTAATTTCCAATCAAGTTGATGAATATTGCAAATTGCATTAATTCAAGCAGTTTCAATGTTTAACAACTGGAGGGAAAAACAAACAATTGATCTTCTCTTCATTCAAGAGTGTTTCATTGGCTCTTTGAAAAACAATTCCTTCAATTGTTTTCATTCAAGTGTATTGCAATTTCAAATTTCAAATTTCAAAATATTTTGAAAATAAAATAAAATAAAATAATTTTAATTTAATTTAATTACATATAATTTCAGCCAACATTTTGAGACAGCTTGATACTCAACATGTCCAATCCACTCCGTACCCCGCAGCGCAGCATGTTTGTGAAGCGTGAGGTCAAGCGTGAAGGTGCAACAAGAGCGATCCCAGGAAGCTCTTTAACAGGTCAACAACAGCTAGCTGACAATTCAAATGATTACGAATCTTACTCACTTCGATTACCAACTCAAGCAGAATTAGAAGGTGTTAGAACTCATGTTTTGAAGCTACATAGCAAACAGGTTGTGGATCCAATCACTCAGTTCACCAAACCTATTAGATTGCATCGTAAAGAAACCAAGAATCTACAATATCAGTTAACAAGAGCTGAAATTGAACAGCGTCAAAAGGAGATTCAAGAGAGAAAATATCAAGAGGAACAAGAGCAGCTTAAAAGAGAAGCAGCAGGGGACAGTTATAATGAAGAGTTCAATAGACCTTTAACAGAAGAAGAATTGAAAAAAGTTGCACCAGAAACGAAAAGTGAAGAACAGAAAAGATTAGAAAGACAACAGAAACTATTGCAAAATATTGCCCCAGATGGAGGTGCAAGAAAAAGTAAGAATCCATTCAAGAAAAAAACCAGACAATTAAAAGCCATTGATGAAGATACCAAAAAATTAAGATATGAAGAATATTATCCATGGGTTTTAGAAGATTATGATGGTAAAAACACATGGGTTGGAAATTTTGAAGCAGCTCAATCAGAAGCTATTGTTTTATTAGAATTGGATGAAGACAAGAAAGAATTCAAATTGATCCCAGCTGAAAAAGTTTATAAATTTACGCCTAGAAATAAATATTCAACATTAACTTTAGAAGAAGCAGAAGCAAGAATGGAAAACAAGACATCTTTACCACGTTGGTTGATGAAGCATTTAGAGCCAGAAGAACAGAAGTTAACTAGATATGAACGTACAAAACAAAAGTTGAAAACTGTTGTTGGAACAGGAAGTAATGAAAATGATAGAGGTGAACGAGATTCTGATAATGATGATTTAGATTTTGAAGAAGATTTTGCAGATGATGAAGAAGCACCATTAATGGAAGGAGATGAAGAAGAAAATAAAGAGAATGAACGTAGAATGAAAAAGGAGATGAGAACTGCAAATGCAATGGGTTTGAGAGATGATGGTAATGAAGATGATGATATTGATGATTTATTTGAAACAAGAAAAGTTGATAAAGCTGGTGCCAAATTACGTAAAGCATTAATCAAAACTGATATGACAGGGATGTATGATTCAGATGATGAAGAGGAAGAAAATCCATATTTATCTCAATCAGATATTGAAGAAGTTTCTAAATCGGATGAAGATGAAGAAATTATGAATGATTCCAAATTACCAGATATTAAAGCTTCAACATCTAAATCACCTACACCATCATCAGTTAAAAAAATCAAAGTTCAATCTGTTAATAATCCAGTTGGTATGGTTGTTTTGAAAGGGTTACCATCATTTTTGATGAAATTTCCTAAAGGTGATTGGAATCCAAATATCAAGAAACGTGAAGCATTAAAATTAAATGATATTGATCGTACAAATATCAAAAGAGTTAAAACTGATAATGATAACAATAATGTTAGTATTCCAAGTGATTCATCTTCAATAATTAAACAAGAAAATACAATAATGACCATTGAATCTAATGATTCAACAATTGAAGATCCAAAATTATTAAATGAACAAGATATAATTAATATAGTTCAAAATCAAAAAGTTACCCCAAAAGATTTAATTTTAAAATTGAAATTAAGATTAGCACAACATCCAGATAATAGAAATAGAATTAAAACTTTATGTAAAAAATTGTGTAAAAGTGAAGGGGGATTTTTAGTTTTAAAATAAAATTAATAATTGACAATAATTTTATTATTTCTTTATAAGGAAAGTGTAGATTAAATTACAGTACCTGAGTACGTATATTAATAGAGTCCAGACTCCAGACTCTTATCATCCATGATCCGTGTATGCTCTTGAAGTTTTGAACCCTATTATTCAATTAATGTTAGTGCGGTGCAAGTTACGGTTCCCGTTATATTATGAAACATATTAATAAATTTCACATGTCATGTTTAATATTAATAAATAATACAATTCAAGATTCAAATGTACATAGAAAGCTGAAACTTTATCAAATTTTAGCTGCTTCAAGGAAAATATTAAATAATAGTCTACTGTCTAGCACTGTAGCAGTAGATTCATGGAATAATTAGATTTTCAGTACGGATGAAAACTTTTAGAGTTCGGACACAAGAGGTCTCGGTGATTCAAACAGCTGTTTAGATTTCATTAATTAGGTTTTAAGAGTACATTATTAAAAGATTTAGAAATTGGGGACGCTTAGAAGCGTTATGTATGTCGAAATTTTCATTAATCGACATTTTAAAATTGATTAATTAAAAGTTCAAACGGATTGTTCATTAATGATCTGAGTTTCAAATGTTTCAGCCGATCCAAATGTTAATTCAATGGGTAGATCAGCACTAGTTTAGTTCATAATTAGGTCAACGATAAAAGGTTTTAGTAAGTTCGATTTACTTTTTAATTGAGTAGATTTAGGTACACCGTACTTCCTACTACTGTTTAATGGTTGCAGGAAATTGGAAATGAATTAGGTACTGATCTGTAGGTATATAGGTTAAAACTTATTTTATGATATAAGACGTTATACACATCGGTTTTAAATGGTGATTTTCGTAATTAACAATTGCAAGTTGCAACATATTCCAGAATCCAAAGTTCAAAATAAGATGATTACATAAGTTTGATAATTGTAGTGTTGCACTGTTGTGGGTTTGAGAAGTTTAATGAAATCATGGATTTAAGATTATTCGAAATACACTTATAGTGATTTAAACATGAATCATATTAATTCGATATACATTTCTAATATTTACAAAACTTCCAAAATTTCTTCATCTCCATCACTTTCGAAATCTTCTTCATCTTCATGTTTAATATCAGGTAATCTTTCAATTTTATTATTTGGATCTTCATCTCTCATTAACATTTGAACAATTCTTTCACATAATTCAGCAATTTCTTCATTTTCAACATTTTTATGTAATTCTCTAATTAATGGATAAACAGATTTTTCTCTTAAATATTCACGAACTTGTTTTGTTGAACATAATAATAATAAACTTTCTAAATGTATTATAATGATTTCCGGTTTTGGATCTCTAATTTTATCATCTGGTAAGAATTGTAATTCATCAGGTAAATTAAATAATTCATCTTCATCTAATTCTGAATCTTTTGAAGAAACAATTGGTAATAATAAATAAGGTAATAAATTAACAGATTCATCTGTTAATAAAAACATATGAGAATCTAAATCAAATAAAGAATTTTTAATTGTTGAAGCAACAGCTTCTCTTCTAATATTTGAATCGAATTTTTCTGTGAAAACCAACAATTTTGAAATTGGGACAATATTATCATAAGATTGTTTTGAAACAAAATATTGACGACCTTTTTTAAATCTTGATAAATCTTGGAAAAAACAAGCTAAATAATCATAATTTGCAAATTTATTTAAATTTCTATCATATCCTTTAACAAATAAATCAACTAAACAATCCATAGCATTTTCACTTGAATATAATTTTGAATTTTGGAATTCTATTGATAAAACTTGTGGGAAAGAATAATCTAAAATTTTAATAATTTTATCATTTTTAGAAATATTTGTTAATAAAATTGTAGAAATTTCTGCGTTTCTATTATTTGGATCTAATATTTGCAAGATTAAAGATTTAACAAATTCATCATCATTTGCAATTAAATCTCTAATAGTTAAATTTTCACATAAATTTGCAAGACAAGTTAAAGATTGTTGAACAATAGTTTTCCCACTTTCTTTAGTTAGAGCTTTCAGGTCTTTAATTGGAGTATAATCATTTTGTGTGAAGATTGAAGCATATTCACCAGTAGTATAACCAACTAGATGACCTAAAGCAACAGTTCTAATTGGGGCTTGAGGTGAATGTAAGAATTCAACGAGCTTAAAAAATGGTTATTATCAGACACAAAATAACTTAGGACACGACGTACTTCTTTTAACTCAGCAAGTTGTGACATTTCAAATATCAAACTTGAACTTGAATGAATGAATGAAATTATAACCAATATTACATAAATATATTTTGAAAAAAAAAAAAAAAAAAAAATTATTTAATAAGAGGTGGCCGTACCGTGCGATGAGCTGTAGGAAACGAAAGAAAACAGTTTGATAATGGAGTTAATAGCTAGTAGTAGTAGTAGTAGTAGTAGTATAGTGCTATGACTTCTATTGCTCCTTGAAACAGTGACAATCCTATATTTATTTATGTATCAAATACAAGCTGATTTCAGTCCGGGTAAACTAGTTTCTAGAAAAATTGTCGACATTTCTCAATATTTCAAAAATTCAACTTATAAAGGCAACAGAATTATTAATAATATTCATTGTATTTAATACAGAAAAGCAAAGCAGAAAGCAAAGAAAAGAAAAGAAAAGAAAATGTCGGATTGGGACTCAGTTACTATCATTGGATCCAAAGCCAGAGTTGGTGGAGGAGGTCCAAGAGCCAACGTTGCCAGAACACAAGCACAAATCAACGAGGCCAGAAGAACAGGATCAGTTTTGTCTGTTGATAAGAAATACGGTGGTGGAGGTAACAGATCCAACGATGTCGAGGGCCAAAGATTGACCAAAGTTGATCGAGAAACCGATATTGTTGCACCAAAGAAAATTGATGCTTCAGTTGGGAAAACCATTGCCAGAGTTCGTACTGAGAAGAAGATGACCCAGAAGGATTTGGCCACCAAAGTGAACGAGAAGCCTAATGTGATCAATGATTATGAGAGCGGAAGAGCCATTCCAAACCAGCAGTTGTTGGGCAAGTTGGAGAGAGCTTTGGGAGTGAAGTTGAGAGGAAAGAACATTGGTGAACCATTATTTGGACCAAAGAAATGAGTTTTCCTGTATTTAATTAATGACCTTTTTTATGCTTTAATTTCCACTACTGTCTACATAGTTTACTATCATCTCGTAGACTGTAGGCTGTTTTTTTTTTTTTTTTTTTCTCAATTCATTTAAAATGGCCACTATTTCCATCAAATTTGCCACCCAATTTCTCAGTTGCCGGCGTACACTGCACTACTGCACACACGCGGTATCTACTATCTACAGACCACTACTGCACACTGCGCACTGCAACATCCTCCCAGGCAGCAGGCTTCAATCGCCAGCTGGACAGTGGGCTCTACCGCCTGCCGCCTGCTGCTTCACCTCACGTCCGTCTACTAATCACTTCATAGATTCGATTTATTTACATACAATATAAATATAAATTGATAATCACTCCCAATTCTGTTTCCAACAAACCAAACTCTTCAACAGAGCAGAGCAGAGCAGATGCAGCTGGCGTTTGACCCAAACAACAACAACCTCCAGCAGCTCGGAGGAATCGACTCGCTGGCTCACGCCTCTTGCATTGCCTGCAGACTGCGCAGAAAGAAGTGTGATAAACTTGTTCCCATTTGCACTAGTTGCAAGCTTCTCAAGATCCCAAACAACCTCTGTGTTTATTCTCATGTCCGTGTGGGTCTCAAGTCCAAAAATTCAAGCTACACATTGAACTTGGAGCGCGAGAAACATGCTGCTTTATTGAAAGAATATGAAGATTTGCAAACTTCATTGGCTATTTCCAATTCTCAAGAATACCAAGTTGATGGGTTCAATCAAGGCCCTGGTTGGAGAATACGGTATGGCCCTTTATCTGCTTACACTACACTGGTCATGGAACCAGACATGTTTGAAATCATACACTACGTTAATCAAATTGTTTTAAAATCTGATGAATTGGCACAAAATGATCCACCAATGATTAAAACTACAAGTATATCTCACCTAATTTCTCATTATGATGATGATATTTTGGAAGAATTTAAAGATGAACTTTTCCTACATTATTTCAAATCACATCAATCCGAGAAAAATCCTTGGATGGATTTAATTAATAGAATCATTCCAGAATTAATTAAAAATTTACCACCTTATTCAATTATTATTGAATTAATTGAAAGATTTTTCATAACTAATCATTTCAAGAAAACCATTTTTGCTCAATTGGATGAAACTTCTTTTAGATCAATTTTCAACAAAGTTTTCAAATTAGGTTTAAATGATAAAGTTCATTTTGAAATCAATGATATAACAGACATCTCCATCATTGCATTGGCAATGCCATTAATTTGTTATTCCGTTTTCATGCTGGATGAAGTTTTATACCCAAAAAATTTCTTTAATGTTTTAAAATTAAATCAATATACTGCATTATTTTTAGATTTAAATTTATTAGCAAATTTGAAAACTGCTAGGACAAATTTACATGTTTTTCATCAAACTATTTTTGGGTTTGTTTTATTTCTAAGTTATACTTTATACCTACCAAATTTCATCCATGATAATTCATCTCCAACTAAAAATCTTATGACAATTAGAGTACTTATTGATTTATGCAGATGTTTTAATTTACATCTAAATATTGATATTTTATATCAAAATCATGACCCAAACTTAATTTCAAGTTTGAAATCTCTTTGGTATAATCTTTGTTATGCTGATCTAATGGAATCTCAAGAATTAGGTATTAAAACTTCAATTTCTTCAAATGAAATTTTAATTTATTCAAATAATTTTAATAATGAAATAATTTTAAAATCTTTGAAAAAAATTAATGAAATTTATAATAATATTTTAATTTTTGAAAATGATAAATTATCAAATTTTATACCAAAAATTTTGAAAAATATTAAAGATTTACAAAAAATGATTTTTAAAGAATTTAATCCTTTATCAAATGATTTTAGATCTCAATTCGAAAATTATGAATTACTTACAGAAAAACAACTCTCAACACATCTACAATTTATGCAATCCATATCAATACGCTTATCAACTTATTCTTTAATTCAATCTTTATATCATCTATTATTTAGAAGAACAGGAAATTTAAATTTTAAAATTTTAACTTCAAAATATTCTTTTTTAATTTTTTCAATAATTTCAAGATTTTTCCAAGTTTTACAAAAAAAATTATCAAATGCAAATGATAATGGTTCTGTGATTAATGTGATTTTACATTCAAGTTATTTAGTTTTACATCATGTTTTAAAAGCAATTAATAGAGCAAGTTCATTTATATTTGGAATCTTAGCAGAATCAATCACTTCAGAAGCAAAATTCAATATTGCAATTTCAATCTTTAATTCATCTTTTAATTCTTCATCATCATCATCTTCTTCTTCTTCTTCTCTTAATAAAAAACCAACTGATGATAAAATTATTCAATTTTTCCAAATGTCAGATTTAGCAGATTTTGATATTGATGAAAATGAAAATTTTTTATTAAATAAATTTGCAAATTTAAATAATTATATTTTTATTTCATCACAAACTTATCTTTATTTTTTAGAAATTACAAACTCATTGAAAAATTCTTCATTTAATTTAAATTCTTTACAACCAAATTTACCTTATTTTATATCATTAAAAATTTCAAATATTTTTTATCAATTGAAAAATAATTCATTAAATTTCAAAGAAATTAATGATGATACTCAATCAACTAAATTAAATTTACATCAAGAATTTTTAAATCGTTATAATTCAAGTTGGCAAAATCCAGAAATTATTTTAAAACTTTTCCAAAAAAAAATTATTAATGAAAAAAATCATAAATTTGAATTTAATTCATTTTTTAATGTTTCTAATCATACTTATGATGTTGCAGATTTATCACAAAGAGATTTGGAAAATTGGTTTAGGTTTAACTGGATTGCAAAATACGAACAATTACTTCATAATATAGCATTATAAATTTCATAGTACACAGACAATACATTTAGTTTGTGTCACTCATTCATTCATTTAGTCATTCATTTAGTCACTCATAATATATACTATTCATTTAAAACGACTATATTGGTTTTCTCCAAAAATTTCAAACTCTTTTGATCCAATAATTTTAATAAATCTTGATGAATAAATAATTTTTGTAAATTTAAATGAATTAATAATTTAATTTCTCCACCTAAAAACATCCCTAATTTATTACTCAATTCAACAGTTAAACATTCTAAATTTGGGAAATTATATTCAGTTAATTTGAAAAATTGTGAATCTTCTTTTAATTTAATTTTAAATGAAAATTTTTTTAAATTAAAATATTGAGCATCACCATTTAAGAAAAAAACTTCACTTTTTTGAAGTTTTGAAATATCCAAATTTTCTAAATTTGGAATTGTTAAATTTAATGGACGTGGTTGATAATTTGGTTCAGAAACAATATATGAAGTTATCGATAAATTGTTCAATTTGGAAAAATTAAAAACTTCAAGTTTTTCTAATGATGATAATGTTGATGTTGCAATTTTTAAAGATTGTAATTGTGTTTCAACTTTTAAGTTGAATAATATATATGTTAAACCAGTGTCAATGTTTGATGTGGTGATTGATAAATTTTGTAAATTGGGGAAATTGATGTTATTAAGATTAATTAATTCTTCAAAAGTATGTGTGTTCCCATATCCATGAATGGAAATTTTCAAATCAGTTAATTGTGGTGCAGTGAAATTGTTTAAATACATTGAGTTACCTTCTATTTCTAAACTTGTGAGATTATTTAAAACAGTGGTTAAATGCAAATTATTTTTAATAAATTCACATCTTGGAAGATTTTCAATGTAATCAGCAAAACTAGAATCAACACTCAATGTCTTCAATTTGGCAAAATTTTCAAACATTTTAAGCGTCCTTCCACTTTCAATACAACATTTTTTAACATGTCTAAGTTCAGGTAATTTTGATCTTTGGAAAAATTTATAATTTGAAATATCATCAAATTTATGAACATTTGATCGTATCTTTAAAGTATTAACACTATCCAGAGTTTCAATACTTCTAGAAACAATTTTGAAATCAGTGCCATTTATTGGCAACACATATAATGGAGGTAGCACTTTCACAGTTTTGAAATAATGTGTATGACCAAACAATCTTAAGGATTCTGAACGCCTGGTGAGTCCCAATTCTGCATCACCTACGTATATCGAGGTCTTGATCTTATTGACACAGGGTGGGAAGATATAGTTTGGATTGGAGACACTGGAGACTAATGCTGATTTAACCGATGCATTTCTATTAAGATAAACAATCACCACTGATGATTTAGGTATGCTTGATAATTTCTCTAAATACTGCACTGGAGTCATACCAGGTTCTACTCCGGAGTATTTGAACACGATGTATTGGAAGCAGTTATGAGGCAACGAGGGTATTTTGAAATCTTTGTCGCTTATCGATACCACGATTTTAGTCACTAATTGGTGCAATTTTGAGCTTGTAAAACCCAGTCTGACAACATCCAGGCAGTCCAGCAGCTGTGTTATCTGCAAGAAAATCTCAATCGGCAGTTTCTCGAGCATTTTTTTCTTCTGTTATGTGTAAAAGTTTGCAAATTGTTCAATTCGATTCATGACTGATATTGTTTAAAATTAAACATTTTGAAATTTTTTAAAAATAAAAAAAAATTGCCACCGAATTCAAAATTTAAATCAAAACAGTGAGAAAAATGAGCTCGATTTCAGTTCAGTTTGGCAGCAGGACAGTACGAGTGAAGACCACGCCAAATAAACAGATCAGTGAGATTTTAAACGACGCTTCCAAGGCTTTTCAGCTTGAAAATACAGCGTCTTTTGCACTTTTCCACAACAATACAAAATTATCAAACTCGTTGCCCTTAAGACTTGCCAATTTGCCCAATGGAACTAAGTTGCAATTGAAAAAAGTTGCTGGTGGTGTTGATCAAGAATTACATTTGAAAATCCAGTTGATTAATTCACCAAATCCTGAGAAAATGGCATTGGTTAGAAAGTTTAAATCTAATCTAACTTTAAAGCAGGTTGTTGATGTTGTTGCTGAGGAATTGGGAATGGAGATTTTTGAAAAAGGTTTTAATTTGAAGTTCCAGGTGGTTACCAGATTGATCAATGAGCCTGAGTTTCCAAATTTGACTTTGGCTCAAGTTGGTGTGGAAAATAATAATGTTTTGAGATTAAGTTTCAATAAGACTGAAGTGAAGCCTGTACAACGTATTGAACAGACGGTTGTTAAGCCTATAGAGAAAGCAATTAAGAAAGTAGTTGAGCCGAAGAAGCAACAAGTTGAATTAAAACCAGAGCCAATTAAAACTGTTGAAGAATCAGATAAGGATGTTGAAATGCTTCAAGATTCAACACCACTAACTAATTCAGCATTATCATCAGAACTCGATGATGTTGAACCAGTAAAAGAAAAGTCGCCACCTCCAAAACATCTTTACGTTTATAAAGCATCAGAAACACCAATACAACCTGGTGAATCAAAAGATGAGGATTATGAAGTCACGGTTTCCCAAGCACAACATTACCAAAGCATATTAGCACAAAGAGCACATGAAACAGCCAAACAACGGAAAATAAGACTAGAGTCTAAAAAACATGAAATCACAAACATTGAAATTAGAGTTAAACTACCGAATAATACAACTTTACAAACCAATTTTAAACCAACTGAAACCACTGTTGATTTATACAAGCAAGTTTCTGAATGTTTGAACAACAATGTTGAATTTGAACTAGCTATTCCTTATCCACCACAACAAATTCCAAAGGATGGTTCATCTCTATTGAAATATTTTTCATCAAGAAATTTGATTTTATTGAAAAGTGCCAATGAAATCAATTTGAAACCAGAATTTATTCAATTGGCGAAAAGTATAACTGAAGCTGAAGATGTTAAAATGGATCATGCAGATTTACAAGTGGAAGAAGAAGAAGAAATACGGGCTAATAAAATCCAAAACGGTGTTTTACAGAAAAGTAGTACTAAATCACCATCATCATCATTATTTTCAAATAAAACTAAAGTTGGAGAGAAATCTGTCCCAAAATGGTTGAAATTAGGGAAGAAATGATTAAAACTTCTACACACGTTCATAGTCGAATTAAATTTGTTATTTTTTTTCAGCATATACAATTATAAAAAAAATTATCATCATTTTTCAATTGAAATCACAACGTAGTGCAGGATTAAGAATTAAATTAAATTAAATTAAGTTAAGGGTATCATAAAAAACCAATTTATTTGATTAAGATGAGCTGTTATTGCCACCATAGACATTTTTGAAGACATTTTGAATTTCTTCATCAGAGAAATTAGAAGCCAAAGAAACTTGAAGTAACAATCTAGCTTTAACTGGGTCCAATAACCCACCAGCAATGACTTTTGAACCAACTGTTTTTGGTGAAACATAACCTGAAGTGGCACTACTTGCAACAACAACTGGGATTGAATCGGCCAATTGTTCCAAAGAACTAGAAACTTCAGAACCAATTTCACCACCAGAAGTAACAAAAACAAAACCTTGAATATCATTACTGTTTCTAACAGCATCAAAAATACTTGTGGAGAATCCATTGTAATTATAAGCAACAACAACTAATGGCAATGAGTCAGCATCACCAACTTCAAAAGTGATATTGGAAGTTGGTAATTCAAAATCAGAATAAAACCACTGCACTTCGAAATCTTCAACTGAACCAACAGCACCTTGAGGAACAGCACCAAAAACACCAATAGTTTCATCATCATTCAATGGTGAGCTCTTAGTGTCCAATTCTTCAACCCAAAATGCAGAAGTAATCAAATTATCATTGACAACTAAAGCATGATTTGAAACAGCATCTTCATCACTTGCAACTATAATTGCATTGACAACATCACTAACCAAACCCAAATTATTCAATGAAGAAACAGATTGAACAATCACAATTGGAATTGTGGAGTTCAAAGTAATATCCAAAAAGAATGCAACATCTTCCAAAACATCAGCTGGTGCTAAAACAACAGCACCATCAATTTCTTGTTCATCTTCTTCAATAGTTTTCTTCAATTCAATAAATGAAGTTGAATTAACATCACCTGAACTTCCAACTGATAATGGAGTAGTACCAACAATTTCAGCTTTATCCAAAACACCAGCTTTAGCAAATGCACCGTATAAAGTTAAATTGGTGTAAGTACTTGTTGTTTTATTTTCATATAAATCAGTGAAATTTTCTGAAATTGAATATAATTTAATTTTTGGCAGTCCATCAGAAGAAGATGATGATGAGTTGGTTGCATTACCAACTGCACCAGAAGTGGAATTTGAAGAAGAAGAATTTGAACTCGTGTTAAAACTAAACCCACTTGGTAAATTTTCAGTACTCAAATCTTCATTTTCTCTTTTATAAAAAAAGTTTAAAATGTTTAATGGAACTGCTTCAGAAATAGTTGCAGAAAGAATCAAACTTGTTAAAATAGCACTCAATTTCATCTTCTAATGTATTTCTTTTTATTTATTTATTTATTTATTTCTTCAATAATTTCTGTAATTATCAAAATTTTAAAGCTTCAAACACTTAAACAGCAAGTATCCAAGGTTAAATACTTTTATATTCAACATTCATAAAAAAAACCTTAAGTTGTAACTTGTAACTTGTGGAAAACCCTATAAACCCGAATTTGGTATTTTTCCCAGGTTTTCCACTGTTTAATTTAACCCCAATTACAGAATTCAATCCAAAACCATACATTTTCTACACACCATTAGTACACAATGCACATCATTGCTATTTTTTTGTTTTTTTTCCATTCAATTAGCAATTTTACTTGAAACTTTCTAATTATAATTATAGCAATATTGAATACGTTTAACGGTTAGATCTTATGGATTTTAATAAAATTAATTATTAAAGTTGCTATTATAATTTTTGTGACAAAAAAATTATTAAAAAATTTCCCAAAAATGATATAAATTCATCCAAATGGAGTCAAATGAAAGTTAAATTAGTAACTCACAGTAGTTAATTTAACCTATTTGGAATTGCAAATAATAACTTTATATGTATTGCTATTTAATATTTTTCAAACAGACTCTAATTAAGCTACAAATTTGTTGATGTCAACATTTAAATTAATTGTTCTATGTAATAATCAATTACCATCCAACCCATCTTGATTTCCATCTTCATCATCATCCAATTCCAATTTTCTTTTCCCATTTAATCTAATTGCCCCCAATTTTTGAGTTTCAACTTGTCTTGAAATTTTTTTAGTCATTTTATCAATTTCATCTTCAACATTTTCAGATTCTTGTTGAGCATTTTGTAAAACTAATCTTCTACCTAATAAATGAACACCTTGTAATTGATCCATTGCAGTCTCTGCTTCTTTTGATGAAACATATTCAACAAATGCAAAACCTCTTGCACTTTTATCAAATTTTTTAGGAACTCTAACTGATTTAATTTGACCAAATGCATTAAATAATTCAAATACATCTTTTCTTGTTGCTTCAAATGGTAAATTTTTAACAATAATTTTACCATTAGTTAATTTTGGTTTTTTATGAGTTGTTGTTGTTGGGCCAACAACATTTTGACGATGTGATAATTTTAATTGTAATTTATGACCATCTAAGATAGAATTATCAATCATAGAAATTGCTAATTCTGCTTGTTCTTTTGTTTTAAATTCTGCAAAACCAAAACCCATACTTAATTTTTTAGTTGAATCTCTTGGATCTGGTTTTGTTTTAATAGTGGCATTTAAAAACCCTGGGATATTACGGAAAAGTTCAGATAATTGTTTGGAAGTTGTTAAAAAATTCAGATTTTTAACAAAAATTGAAGTTGTAACACCTTGGAAAGTTTCAGTTTCAGTTTCTTCTTCTTCATTAGTTTGAATTAAATCTTCAATTTTTTCCTTAGAAGCAACTTCTTTAACAGATGTTGTTGGAATGGTAGTAGTAGTAACTAAATCTTTTGAATCAGGTTCTTTAATAAATAAATCTTTTGGACCTTTTTCCAAATATAAGATTGATTTTTTAAATCTTCTATAAGATAATTTAGTGAAAGCAGCTCTACCAACTGGAGCATCTCTAAATTCCAAAATTGCAATAGTACCAGCAGGTGGCATAATAAATCTTTTAATTTCACCAAAAGGTTGAAATAATTCAATGATTTCCGAATCTGTTGTACCAAATGGAAAGTTTTTAATTAAAATGATTCTATCATCACGTTCTTTACCTTGAAATTTAGTTAAATCAATACCTTTATCTTCAAAAAATTTACGAACATTACCAATAACATGAGCTTCAGCTAAAGCTTCTTTCACTGCTGAATTTGAATTTGTTGGATCAATTAAATCTGATTTGGAGACACCTAAATCTGAAGCAATAGAATTCATTATTGCATCGTTATTCATGTATAAAGAATTCCAACTAAAAGTTGATTTTGCAGCTTCTGCTTTTTTCTTTAATTCTTTTTGTTTTTTCAAAGGTAAATTTTTCAAATCAAATTCATCTAATTTATGATCTTTTTTAGCATCTGCTGGTAAAATATGTAATAATCTACCTTGGAAAATTTGTTTATCTTGTTCAATATAAGCTTTAACTGCATCATCATGATTTTGGAAAAGAATGTAAACAAAACCTTTTGATTTCCCATTTCTTGTGTCAACTGCAACATGGACTTCTTCTAATGGACCGTATTGTTGGAATAACTGTCTGAATTCTTCTTCTGTTGCTGTGTATAAAATATTTCTGATGAATAATCTACCGGTTTCTCTAATTTTCATTATATTTTGTTCTTCTTCGGAGATTTGTTGTTGTTGTTGTTGTTGTTGTTGTTTTAATGGAATTTTTTTGATTTCAGATACTTCAGAATCTACGACTTTAGCTTCATCATCTTTAATTCTAATTCTTCTTTGTTTTAACCATTCTAAATCTGAAATATTTTCATCTTTTGGTTTTTCTTCTTCTTCTTCTTCTTCTATATCTTTTGTTTCTTCTTTATTCTGTAAAACACTAAAATCCATCATTTTTTCATCATCATCATCTTTTTCTTGTAGTTTCTTATTATTAAAATCGTCATATTCATCATCACTTTCATTTTCTTTAATTTTAAAAATTTCATCAGCAATCTCATTATTAAAAATATTACTTGAATCATCACTTGTTTTCATTTGTAAAGCTTTATCCAATAAGGAATTTGATACACCACCATCAGTATTAATGACAACATCATTTGACCAAGATTTAGATTGAGCAGAAGGTTTCATACTTTCCACAAATTCTTTTAATTTTGGATCGTTTTCAATTTCTTGATCAATAGTAGATTTATTTAATTTTTGTCTTTTATTTAATTCACGTTGTTTCAATTTTTCTAATTTTTCTAATTCACGTTGTTCTTTCAATTTAATTCTTTCAAAAGCTTCAAATTTTTTCTGTTTAAAAGATTTTGGGACTTCAGGGTCAGCAAAACTTTTCGCCAATTCGACTTGGATACGACAAGTGTCTATGAATGAATCATTGAAGTATTTAACACATTCTTCAGCATCTTTTAAATTCTTGAAACCTAAGAATGCAAATCTTCTTGATTCACCTTTATTGTTTTTCCTCAGTTTTACGTCTGTGATGTCTCCCTTTTTCGCAAAATGTTCTTTCAACCGTTCTTCAGACAGGTATTTAGGCAGTCCCTTGACGATAATTCTGGACATTTTCTTTTATTTCTATTTTTCTATCTTTTCTATAAAACTAAAATTAAAATAAAAATAAAATTTTTTTTTATTTATAAGTAGAAAAAAAAATAAAAAATAAAAAATTGAATTTCGAGGGCGATGAGATTCAAAAGATTTGCTCGGAATTGAATCAGATTTCATTTCTTTTACAATTAGTGGAGTTTTAATGGATTTCTGAAGTGGTTTGGTATGTAATTTATGTATTCCTCAGCTTGCTAATCTACCAATATTTGTAAAAATAAGAATCATTTTATTTATAAATTACTTATATTACAACAGTTAACTATATTGTAGTGGAAAAAAAAAGTGACACAAAACAAACCTTAAAATCAAAAAAAATATAACGCGTTGATCTCTCATCTTTTTTCCTCAAATTAACTAATCTCAGGTGATCAATTGGTTGTATAAGATGATGTTTCAAACAGGTTTAATAGAAAATCACGAGTTTATGGAACTCTTACAACATATTGGAATTTATCCAATTCCAGAAAACATCCCATTATCAAATTTAATTAAAGGATACATTTTCATGATATTATTCTTATGTTTCATTATATTAGAATTCATTGTATCAATCAATCTTAAAATATTTGGGGTTGCAATTCCACAGATTCATAAAAGATCAATTAAACAAAAATTACGTTCAACAATTTGGAATTTAATTTTATATTTCATTGAACAAAAAAAAATTAAATTGGTTATAAGTGGGGATTTAGATTTATTACAAAATGAACAATTAATTGATTTTCAAATGATGAAAAATTTAGAAAATGCTGTTGTTATATCAAATCATCGATCAATTTTTGATTTTATTTTAATTTATTATTTGAAAAATTTAGTTGAAAAAAAAACAAATTTAGAAGAAATTAATTTGAAATTTTTCAACTGGAATGATATTTGGAGTTTACCTAAACTTAGTTTATTTATATCATTATTTAAAAATGATGAGAATTGGTCATTAAATTATTTAGAAATTGAAAAAAAATTAAATGTTGAATTAAATAATAATAAAAATAATTGGTTAGTTTTTTTCCCAGAAGTTAATTTATTAACAGAAAAGACAAAATTTATTCAAAATCAACAAGGAGAAAAATATTATTTACCGAAATTAATGAATGTGTTATATCCAAGATTTATAAATTTTATTAAAATTTTTAAATTTATTAATGAAAGAAGTTCAAATTCCTCATCAATTAATAATTTAAAAAATTATTCAAATTTAATTGATTTAACTATTTTATATTATAATCCAATTAAAAACCAATTTTTAAATCCAAATTTATTTGAAATTTTAACATTTAAACAACCTTATTTTATAATTTATATTGATATTAAAATTAAAAATTTGAAAAAATTACCAATTAATAAACCAAAAAAATTAGAAAAATGGTTAGAAAATGATTGGTGTGAAAAGGATAAAATAATTGATGTTTTAGAAAGGCAATTTAAATATTAATTCATATAACCAATTTATATAGCAATTTTTTCTAATTTAGCTTCCAATTCATCAACAGCAGGATCTTTATCATTTTCAGTATATAAATCTTCTTCTTGTTCTAATTCCAAACCTAAGAATTCTGCTTCAATTTCTTCTTCTTCTTCTTCTTTTTCACTTTCAGTTTCTTCACTTTCTTCATCACTATCAATTTCTTCTAAATCATCTAATTCATCTAATTCACCAAAACCTCTTTCATTAAAAATTTCTAAAATTTCATCAATATTTGAATTTTCTTCAGTAAATCTATTACCATTTAATTCTAAAATTTTTAAATTTGGTAATTTATTTTTAATAACTTTTTTCAAAATTTTTAATGATTCATTATCTAATTCATTATATTGTAATTTTAAATTTTCAAAATTTAATAAAATTTCATTTTCATTAAATGATTTAATTAAATTTAATGAACCTAATGGATTTAATAAACAATCATTAACATTTAATTCTTTTAATTTAGGCCAATTTGATAAATTATCAGCTAATACTAAAGCGGATTTTTTAGTAATTGTATTATCTTGTAAATCCAATATTTGTAAATTTTTATTAAATTTTAAACCTTGTAAAATTAATTTTGAAATTCCTTGTGGTCTAATTCCATTTTGATATAATTTAACAGATTTTAAATTTTTATGAGCTTTTAAACCAATTGATAAATATGTGATTGAACCATTTTCTAATCTATTTCTACCACAAATAAACGTTTCTAAAGATGGTTGATTTTCTTGTTTTTTAAGAATTGCTAATCTATATAAAGATTTCCCAATTCTTGCCCCTGCAAATGGACCCATACCATTATTTGATAAAATTAAATGCTTAAGGTAAACTGCTGTTGCAATGAAATTTTCAACAGGTTCAATAGTTTGTAAACCAAAGGCATTATCACTTAAATTAATAATTGATAAATTTGGACATTTAGTTAATACAGGTAATAAATATTCCAAAGATCTTGGGATTTCATCTTTTAATCTACCAGTAAATAAATCAGCTAAATTGATTTCTTCTAATGTTGCGGAATGTTTGGCAATTGCATCAGCTAAATGTTTTGAGGCTTCAATACCAATAGTGTTACCACTTAGATCGATTTTCTTGATGTTTGATAAATTTGCTAATTCTGTTGTATAAGGCTCGACGTCTTGTTTTGAGTCTAGTTTGAGCGCTTTGTTTGCTAAAGAATAAATCTCGTTGTCTGAATAAACAGGCTTGAAATCTAAAGAAGCCATTTTATTGATTTGTTTTGATTTGTTTTGTTTTGTTTTTGATTTTGATTCAAGTTTTGTTTTTTTTTTTCCAGAAATTTTTTTATTTGTTTTTATTTTTATTTTTTAGTTGATGAAAGAAAAAAAAAAAAAAAAAGCGTGTCTCTACCAATTTTGTCCGAATTCGGAAATTATCCTTAAAAAATAAAAAAACAAATTTTGGCCAAGTGGACAGCTTTTCAATAAAAAAAGTAAAAGTTGTAAGTTCGATTCTTAGAAGTAATTATTTAAATTTTATTTATTTAATTTACATCTCAAAGTTTTCCTTAAATAAGTTAAAACTAAGAATTTAATGCTCTCAAATGAAATTTATGAGATCAAATCAACCAGCTGCTAGTGATGAGAATTTAATCATGAGATGTTAATCAGTATATAAAAGAACATTCGAATTCATCAATATGTTAATCAATTTCTTCTTCTTTCTTTGTTCCAACACAAAATCAATTAATTATTGAAAATATAAATATTATTATTGTGATGTTTGATAGAACCATAACGTAAGTAATACCAAGGCACTTATTATTATTATTATCATTATTATATAACTAACTTGTGATGCTCTGTCGCTTTTGCGGTGTTGAACCAAATCATGAACGTGCTTCTTTCAAAACTTTTTTGAAACAAACCAACAATACTTACAATATCATAAATTACAACAACTTTTATTTTAATGGACAATCACCTATTCAAGAACTCATTGAAGATGAAGATGAAGATGAAGATGAAGCTAAAAATGAAAATGAAAAAAGATTATCACCATTAATACAAAACAATTCAAATCATCATACTCATAATAATCGTAATAATAACCTTTTTCATATTACCATTGAAGAAATTGATGTAATCCAAAAAATTTTAACCACATTAAATAAATCAATACAAAGCTATTACCCTTCAAACTGGAAGCATAAAGTCGGCAACAAAATGTCAATTGATATGTTCTTACTTCCTTATTATTTTATTTCCAAAAAACTGAAGAATCTTTTCCATATCAATTCCAACAACAATGAAGACGTCCCATTAACAGAAATATATGATGTCAACACTTTCCAAGATTACGGTGATGCAGGGTTTAATCATTTTCAAATAGACATTGAACTGCAAAAATTAACCATTGGAGAAACTTTCAATTACTTCCATAATTTCAGATCAGATGAAGATTTTGAATTGGAAAGAATAAATTGTCTTGAAAATAAATTAGTTGAAGGTTTAATTTTTAAATACGTCTTACTAAACTCAAATGATTTGGTCAATTTTAATAATCTTATATGCTATTTATTAGACAGAAGAATACCTTTTAGTGTCCAATGGTTATTGTTCCATTTGAGTTTGATTCCTGAGAAATTTTCTTTAAGACAAGCTTTTATGATATTTTTCAAATGGGATTTCAACAGACCAAGTTTCAAGACTTCAAAGGAAATTTATGATCAAAATCAAAATCAAGATAATGCTATTATAATCAATTATAATAATAATATGCTAATCCATAAAGACTGTTTGCATGAATTGTACAATCATTTACATCAGTACAAAACAATTACAGAAACATCTTTAACTAGTCGTCGAAAGCCCATAAACTGTTGCTTAACTTTTTTGAAATCAACAATTGAGATTTATATGGTGATGATAGGTTTAATTTATTGTCTTTTTTTAAGAAACTTGGCTGTTAATAATATTCCTTTGAAAAGAAGATTTTTTGCAATTCCATCTGCCATCTTAAGTTTATTATCAGTAACTTTTGGTATTATGATTAAAAATAGATACTTTGATGATGAAGCAACAGAACTTTTTTCAGATATAGATCGTGGTCTGATTGGTACTGCAGTTTTAACATTATTAATGGTTCATATTTCTTATCTTTTAGTACAATGTCTGAGTTATTATGTAAAAGATGCTGTTATTGAAAATGATTCTAATATCACTGATTTTTTAGAAGTTAGAAAAAACCAAGTGAAAGCAACAGCTGAAGCAAGTGAAAGGGAAGAAGCTGAAGCAATTTATGATATTATGAAAATTAGTGATGATGTTTTTAAAGCTAATAAAAAGGGAGGTCGTCGTAGACGTAAACGCAGAAATTGAGATATTCATATCTTTTTATGCTATTTATTTATTTATAATATTTTATATGACTATTATTTCAAAAAAACAACAGCCTTGGTCTTTTGTAGTCTTCTATCCTTGGTTAATGTCCATAAAGATAGCTTATAACAGTATTAAATTAAATTAATTAACTATCAGCTTAATACACATGTAAACACATGCTCTATCACGTGCCTTCAATCTAATCAAAAAAACAAAAATTGACACCACCAGACGTTGAGATCATAGATGTGCTGAGTTAGACTATCAATTGATCCAATTGGTTGGTTTCATTTGATTAACAGATTGAATATAGCCGACTAATAGATTGGTAGACTACGTCATTTACTGCAGTAGATCAACTGACTTATAAATACTTGAAAGTTGATTATTCAATATTGCTATCGCCTATATTGTATTATAAATTATTGATTCCCTTTATAATTTAGCCAATTCTTACTCAATTTCAATATAAACAGCACCATTCTATTCCTCTAATCATCTACTATACAATCATCACAATCTCTTACCAATAAATCCACAACCACCTCATAAACTACTTTGCCATTTCATATTCATAATTTTCACTTTCTTCATATCGCATTAAAAAAAAAAAAAAAAAAAAAAAAAAAATTACCGGCACTCTCAAATCCGCAATAACTTATTTAAACCTCTTCTTTCCTCCACTTGTTCATAACTTACTTCATCAATTTACATCCTTAAATTTCAAAAACATGTCTCAAGTCGAATTCAAAGAAAACACAGTCATTGTTGTCTTTGGTGCTTCTGGTGATTTGGCTAAAAAGAAAACTTTCCCTGCTTTATTTGGTTTATACAGAGAAGGATACCTCAGTGATACTGTTAAAATATATGGGTATGCAAGATCCAATTTAACAACCGATGAATTAAAGGAAAGAATCACTCCTTTTTTCAAAGCTAACACCGATGAAGCAAAGGCTAAAATTCCAAAATTTTTAAAATTAATCACTTATATTTCTGGTCAATATGATACTTCAGAAGGTTTCAATAAATTAAATGATTCAATCACTTCTTTTGAAAAAGAAAGAAACGTTAAACAATCACAAAGATTATTTTATTTAGCACTACCTCCTTCAGTTTTCATTAATGTTGCAAAACAATTAAAATCAAACGTTTATGATTCAAATGGGTTAACAAGAATCATTGTTGAAAAACCATTTGGTCATGATTTACAATCTTCAAGAGATTTACAAAATCAATTGTCTCCTTTATTCACAGAAGATGAAATTTTTAGAATCGATCATTATTTAGGTAAAGAATTGGTTAAAAATTTATTAGTATTAAGATTTGGTAACCAATTCCTTAATGCTTCTTGGAATAAAGAACATATCAAATCAATTCAAGTTTCTTTTAAAGAACCATTTGGAACTGAAGGAAGAGGTGGTTATTTCGATAATATTGGAATCATTAGAGATGTCATGCAAAACCATCTTTTACAAGTTTTAACTTTATTAACTATTGAAAGACCTGTTTCATTTGATCCTGAATCTGTTCGTGATGAAAAAGTTAAAGTTTTAAAAGCTTTTGCTCCAATTGACTTAGATGATATTATTTTGGGTCAATATGATAAATCTGAAGATGGTTCAAAACCTGCTTATATTGATGATGAAACTGTTGATCCAAATTCAAAAGCTGTAACTTATGCTGCTATTCCAATACAAATTAAAAATGAAAGATGGGAAGGTGTTCCAATCATTTTAAGAGCTGGGAAAGCTTTAAATGAAGGGAAAGTTGATGTTAGAATCCAATATAAACCTGTTGCTTCTGGAATATTTGATTCAATTCCTCCAAATGAATTAGTATTAAGAATTCAACCAGATGAAGCTGTTTATATAAAATTCAATTCAAAATTACCTGGATTATCAACTCAAACTACATTAACTGATTTAGATTTAACTTATAAATCAAGATATCAAAATTTTTGGATCCCTGAAGCTTATGAATCTTTAATTAGAGATGCATTACATGGTGATCATTCAAATTTCGTTAGAGATGATGAATTAGATGTGTCTTGGAAATTATTTACTCCTTTATTAAATCATATTGAATCTAAAGATGGTCCAATTCCAGTTAAATATCCCTATGGTTCAAGAGGTCCAAAAATGTTACATCAATATTTGGAAAATCATGGATATATTTTTAATGGTCAAGATACTTATCATTGGCCAGTTACAAGACCACAAGATTTTGATTCTAATAAATAGTTTTTTGATTGAAATTAATAATGATAATGATATATTGGATTGTAAGTATCTATTATAGTACTGTTTAAAAAAAAAAAAAAAAAAAAAGAGAGAAAAAGAAAATAAATAATACAAGAGAATAACGATAACTTGAATTGATTCGTATATTTCTTTCCTCAACCACCCTCCCTCCTTTTCAATTTCTAATTTCTTTCAATCCAATTCATTTTCTTCCCAACATTTTTTAATAAATTTTTCCATATTAACCGTTTTTTTACTTTGTCCAATTATCCAAGGATGATTCAACATTTGTCTTGGTGATGCTCTTAATTTAGGATTTTTTTCAAGACAATATTTAATAAAATTTTTAAATGACATTGACCAATGAATATCAACTTCATCTTTAAAAATTGGTTCAAATGTCATAATCATTGTTAAAACTTCTATTGGTGCTAATCCATTATCTGTGTCTATTGGATATGGGAACTCTCCCATGGCAACTTCTAATAACGTTAATCCTAAAGACCAAATATCACTTGTAACAGAATATGGTTGTCCTTGAATTCTTTCTGGTGCCATATAATATGATGTACCAGTAAATGTAGTTGCCAATGAATTAACAACATTCCCACTAACTCCAAAATCACATAATTTAACATTTCCTTTACTATCAATTAAAATATTTTGAGGTTTAATATCTCTATGAATTATTCTATTTTCATGTAAATATGATAAACCTTTTAACATACTTTCAGCAATTTTACCTAAAACTTTTTCTCCAATTCTACCGCCTCGTATTTTCACCTGTTTATAAATAGCATCCAATGATTTCCCACCCATATATTCCATTGCAATACATATTGAATTCCCACGAGAAAACATCCCATAATATTTAACAATATATGGAGAAATACAACTTTTATTAAATTTTAACTCTCTAAGAACTTGTTTTTGAGTTTCTCCATCCATCAATATTATTTCTTTCATGGCAAATATTTTTTTACCATTCTTCAATTTACATTTTGAAACTGATCCACCGGCTCCTTCTCCTAATAAACTAATTTTTAAAATCTCATTATTTGAATTAACTAATTGCCAACCTTCTTCATCTAAATCTTCAACATCTTTGAAATCATCTCCTTCAATCCCGTCCAAATTCACTAGACTTGTTGCACTACTATTCACGGGTCTAATGGTCTCTGCACTCAAATGCTCATCAACAGATAAATTATTGAATTTGGTAATTAAATTCGTATCAATACTTAATTTTGGAGGTGATGATGATTGTGGAATGGGTTTTCGAATCGTACTAATCTTCAGACGTGGAGATTTGCTTGATTTAGAAGACGACGGTGGCTTAAGTAGTGGAGGTGCAGACATTTTCTTCTTCTTCTGCTATAACTATTAAGGTGATATAAAATGAAATTTCAATTGTAATTTTTTAAATTTTTTTTTTTGATCTTCCTTTCTACTGTTACTACATGGAAATATTAAATTTACACTAGGGATTTATTGAGTTCTCTATTCAAACAAATCCGCCTCTTCCTCGTCGTCAACAACCTCGTCGTTGTTATCTGCAGCATCGTCTCTTTTGAATTTGTCCACACCGGTGGATTCTCCAGGTTTATAAACAGATATTGGATGGGTGGATCCATTATAAGTTCTTGTAAACTTGGACTTCACTTTGGCTGGGATCTTCTTTATTATGGCAGCAGTGGCATCTGGACCAACGGTGAACTCCATTAATGAATCCCAATCGGTTTTACTCAAATAATAATAATCCAAAGTTTCTATTATTTCAGCAAGATCTGGATCATTCGATAATAAAGGATCTAATAATTTCTTAACTAGTATTGGAATATACTCTAATCTTAATTCTAGTTGATTTGCACCTGTTCTTAATCGAGCTTTATAATTTATTTCGGTCAATAATCTATAATATTTCCCCATCTTGGAATTCTGTCCTAACCAACCTGTAAAATTTATACGACTTGAAATATTACCTGCAACATATGAAGCTGGTAACACAGTGGACATTATTGCATGGAATGGCATTAATGACCATTGTTGTTCAGAACTATGGATTTTTTTATCAATTAAATCTCCAAAACTTATTGAATCTGATGCTTTTGACACTAATTCTAAATGTGATAGGTTTTTACCAGCTTTCATTGGACGTGTTGATAAATAATTTTCTTGTAACATTAATGGAACAAACGCATGATCATCAAAATAATACTCCATTTTCTTAAATAATGGAACTGAAGAATTTTGTAAATAAATTTGTCCATTTAATAATCTTGGAATTATATCAAATGGTTTTAATGCAACATTTTTTTGCCATGATTTAGTGATTTCAGCTTGATTTGTTGAATCAATTGATTTTTGGGTTTTTGAAACAGTTGATAACAAATTAATAATTTGTCTAATATCATTTGATGTAGTTGAAACTAAATTTTCAACAACATTTGGATCTAATTTAATTTTTTCTCTTAATGCAATCGTCATCAATCTTGATTTCATTTCTTTTGCAGATGGTCTTCTAAATGGGATATCTAATGTAACTCTATCAAATGGTCTCATTTTTGGTAATGATTTATCATTACAAATCAATATTAGTGGAACTTGAGTTTTACGACAATATGATGCTAGTTGTCCAACACCACCTCTATCACCTCCAGACATACCATCAACTTCATCCATGATTATAACAAATTTGTTTTCTTTAATATCTTTATTGAAAAACCCAACAACTGATGAATTACCTAAAGCATTCCCAACTCTGGAATTTAATAAATTTTTACTACGAACATCAGATGCATTTTGTTCCAAAACATCATATCCTAATTTTTTCGCAATTAAATGTGCAGCAGTAGTTTTACCAACACCTGGTGGTCCATGTATTAAAATCGCTCTCATTTCAGTTTCTCCCTTTGCTGGTTTTTTAGTACCAAATTTTTTGGGCCAATCTTCAAGCCATGAATAAATTTTTTGAATTGATGATTTATTACCACAGATTTGATTTAATTCTGTTGGTGCATATTTAACTGTCCATAATTTCTCATCATCAGTTTTCAATTTTCCTAGATTAGAAATATTACCAGATTTTTGTGCTTGTTTGATTTTCAAATCTAATTTTTTGGCTTCAGCTTCTTGTAATTTAGCCATTTTTATTGATTCTTGTAATTCCTGTTCTTCTTCTTGTTGTTTTTTTTGTCTTGCCTTTTCTGCTAGTTCACCTGAACCTCCAGCTTCAGGCATTCCTCTAATCAATTGGAAAAATCCATCTTGATCAATTGCCTTGATTTTCAATTTTTTAATTTTAGCAACTTTTGAAGGTCCAGCTTCTTCTCCCAACACAACAACTGAGGTTTTAGACGAAATAGATTTTGTAACTTTTGCTCCATATTTTTTAGCTAAATTTTCACTTTCATCTCTTGAAATATTTGGTAAAACTCCAGTGAAAACCATTGTTAATCCTAATAAACAATTTTCTGCTCCTGTTGGAAATTCAACGTTTCCAGTATCTACTGGTAGTGTAGCCTGACGAGCTTTAAATGCATGGTAATTAAAACCTTCACCTGTTGGAATATCATCTGGTAAATGAGCATCTGGAATTGTGCTTAAAACGTCAAGAGCTGTTTTACCAGAAGAGACTGATGATGTTTTAGCTGGTGATTTGGCTGTGGACTTACTTGCGGCTGGTTTAACAGGTGATGATGAAATGGTGGTATTTTTGCTTTCATTTTTAACAACAGGTTTGGATTTCTTAGGTGAAGCAACTTTAGCAGGTTGTGAGGACTTAACTTGAGATGATGTTCTGTCCAGCAATTCCAAAAAATCATCATCACCGTCATCCATGAAATCATCATCATCATCGTCATCATCATCTTGATGTTTTTCCCCATCATCTTTATATTCTTCCTCGTCATCATCGTCATCTTCAATTATTTCCACTGAAGGATCTTCTTCATCATCATCATCATCTATGATTATCGGTTGCGTCTTTTGTTTCTTTGTAGCTGGTTTCTCCTCGCTCTTTGCTCTCTTAGAACCCTGAGTATTAATTGTTAGAAGTTGTTCATAAATCTATAAATAACTGGAGAACTAACTTTTTTATCTCCAAAAAAATTGCGGATATCAACCATTGTGGGTTTTTATTCTTTGAAATTGTAATCAAACAACCAAGAAACGCGTTTAATTGAAGTTTTTAAAAGTGATTTTTGGAATTAGAAAATCGCCATTTTTTAAACAAAATTTTGATTTTTTTTTTTTTTTGCTTTTGTAGCCAAGTTTTGAAAAAGTTGAAAAATTAGTTCCAATACAAAAAAAAAAAAGCTTTGAAGTTTGTTGATTTTTGAAGTAAGATTTGAAGTGGGAAATGGCAAAGAACAAGAATAAGAAGACCAGTCAGGCGAAGAAAAATGGTAGTGGTGCCAACTGTGAAAAAACTAGAGAAGAAACCGTTGGAATTGAGGAATCTGGCGAGGAAAATGTTGAAGAAAATATCGATCAGGTGGAATCTGCTGGTGGTGATAAAGATACAATTGCTGAAGTAGAAAAGGCACATTCTCAAGATAATTCAGATGAGATTGAAGAACTGAAAAACAAGATCAAAGAATTGACACGACAATTAGAATCAAAATCACAAGTTATAGAATCACCACAGACACCAGCAACAACTGATAAAAATGATGAAGAATTGGAAGAATTGAAAACTAAACTAAGAGAATCTGAAGAAGAGAAACTCAAAGCACAATCTCAATATGAAACCTTATTGAGTAAACTAAGTTCAATGAAATCTATTTTCACTAAAATGAAAGAATCAGAAATTGAATTAGAATCCACAAAGGAACAGTTGAATGACATTGAAGCTCAAAATTCCATGATTAAAGGGAAATACGATTTGTTAATGAAAGAGAAAATTGAATTAGAAAAAAGTCTAAAACTTGTTAAAACTGAAAGTATTGATTTAAATAATGAATGTGAACGACTGAATAATGAGCTGAAAGCCATCAGATCTGATGATTTGAGTTTCAAAGATGAAGTTGATAGATATAAGAATCAAATTGAAAAATTGAAAGAAGAAAATGAAGAGTTGGTGATAACTTTGGAAAATATCAAAATGACTAATGATTCATTGAGTGAAGAAGTTTCTACTTTAAATAACAAATTAGAAACACAAAATGTGACATTGAATGAATATGAAGCTCAAGTGGGTAAACTGAGTGAAGAGTTGTTGGAATTGAAGAAAATAAATGAGATGAATATAGATAATTTAAAAATTGAAAAACAAACAAATTTAATTAAATTGGAAAGATTAAACACAGAAATTAGCAATTTACAGAATGAAATTGTTGGATTAAAGGAATCAAATCAACAATTAGATAAATTAAATGAAGAAAAATTTTTATTACAAAAAGAATTGAAAGATAAACAATTACAAATTGGGAAACTACGTCATGAAGCGGTTATATTAAACGAGCATTTAACAAAATCCTTACAATTAATCAAAAGAAACAGTCAATCAGAAACAGTTGATAGAGAATTAATCACAAATCTATTCATATCATTTTTAAATATTCCAAGAGGTGATAATAAAAAATTTGAAGTTTTAAAATTGATTTCCAATTTTTTGAATTGGAATAATGAACAGAAATTACAAGCTGGATTGATTCACAGTACTGGAGGGAACAATAATGGCGGTAGAAAAGATAGTTTTGTTTCTTTATGGACAGAATATTTGGAAAAAGAGAGTTCTGGAAGTGTGGGAAACTAGAAATGTTTTAGGACTACATACAAGAACAAATATATAGATGAATTGAAATCATTGCATTATTGAACTGTTTGAGAATTGTTTGTAGAGTATTAATTAGATTAGAAATTGACTTTCTGAAAGAAATGTTTCATAAAAGCAAAAGATCAGGTTATTCATTCGGGTATTTTTCCACATAATCTCAAAACCAGAAAATAATTTCAGCTTAAAATAAGTGCTAGCTTGATAATACTTTAAACTGGAGAAGTTCATGTCTTAATTACAAGATTGAATTTTGTGCAGTTATAATTTCAAATTTTTGTGTCAATATTTCCTATTTCGGTAACTAAATTTGATTACTATCTTTGTTTTTTGGCAAGCATTATCGTGCCAAAACTTCCAATCCCAGCTCCAAATCTACTATCATTGAAATTTGAATATAAATTATAAATTATAATTGGTTTTAAAAGCTGTAAATTTGTCTCAAGATTCAATAATAATGCAAGTAATAATCTCCCAATTTGTCCATAACAAAGTTATAGAAAACAGTTTTAAAAATGTGGTAAAATGCATAAATTAAATCCAAGCTTCAATTGTACTGTACGAATCTGGTAATGTTACAAACTGTTGTAACTTGTTAAACAAACAGAAGATCCAGTTGAAACCACACAAAAACAAGTATATAAACAAATCAAATGAGCCATAATAACCCAACTTTAACTCTTTCTTGAATTCATCATCAAACAAACTTGAATAACTTTCCAAAAAAAAAAAATGCAACCAACTACTATTACTTCATCTGCTGCTCCAAAAGAAAACAACGATAACCAAGATAACTATATTTGGCAAGGTTACTGGATCACTTGTACCATTGCCTAAGTGACCAGCATAAACTGATGATCATCAATTAAAAAGAATTCTAGATAATTGGTTAATTTGATTGATTGATTGATTGATTGATTGATTGATTGACATTTTTTTGATTTTTTGTGTTTCCGTTCTTCTGAATTTGGTTTCCTCTTTTAGAATTGATTTTTTTATATAAATCTTAACAATAACTATACTTTAATATGCCGGCTAATATCAGTTGTAGATTATCAGATAAAAATAAAAAAATAAAGTGCAAATTTGTCCAAATTTGCTGGTTTGAAAATGCAATTGTTTTCTATAATCTATAATCATTCTTTTTTCTCTAGTACCATTTTTTTTCTTTAACTCATTTTCAAGTTTCAACTGGATTTCAAAATATGTAAAATATTAAAATTTTGGAAATTTCAATATAAAAAAAAAAAAAAAAAAAAAAAAAAAAAAAAACTTCAATAAAGCAATTCCAAATTGCACCATTAATTAGAAACATCTTGTAACAATGTTTGCAGCTAGATTCACACGTACCGCACTCGGTCTCAGATTCACACCAGTCAGATTCAACACCTCACTAGCACCAGATGCTGTAGAAATTGCAGTTAAATCATTGAAGAAAGAATTGAAGAATGCAATGTTGGCCAAAAATGGAGTTAAAAGAGACACCATTAAAGGATTGCTTTCTCAAATCAAGAACCAGCAGATTGATAACAAGGACTTCAATGTTTATAGTTTAGGTGATCTATACAAGACTCAGATCCAACAAAGAAGGGATTCTATCCTTGAATTTCAAAAATTGAATAGACCTGAGCTAGTTGATAAAGAACTGGCCGAGTTGGAGATTGTGGAGACTTATATGAGTGAATTACCGGTTGCCAGTGATGCTGAGCTGATTGACAGGCTTAATGAGTACCTGAACAGCTTGCCAGATTCTACTTTGAACATGAAGGATGTGATGAAGAACTTTGATTTTGTTGCAGGACAGGAGTTGTACAGGGCCAGTGTCAAGACACTGAAGTCGATGCTGGCTAAAATTGTGAAGGAAAGAACGTCAAAAAAGTGAGAGTCGAGACTGTCCAACTCTGATGCCAAATTTCCAAATTCCATTTTCCACTTTTGCAATCTCAAATAGTCAATTTGTAAATAAATGATTTTTTTTTTTCTCCTGCTTATATAAAAACGAAATTTCAGCTGACGCGTAAAAAATGATGTTTTTTTTTTTTTGAATTATTTCTTTACTTTGATTCTTTAATCTTCAATTCATTGAAGGGAGAAAAAAAGAGTGTATTAATGAGAGGTGAGTGCTGCTGCTATTGCTACTTAGTGGGACAAAAAAATAACATAAAAAAACAGACTACAAAATCGTTGTTTTAGGAGCAGGAGGTGTTGGGAAGTCTTCACTAACAGTGCAATTCGTCCAAGGTGTGTACATCGACACCTACGACCCAACCATCGAGGACTCGTATCGCAAGCAGATCGAGGTAGACAGCCGTGCATGTGACCTGGAAATTCTGGACACTGCTGGTGTTGCACAATTCACTGCAATGAGAGAGTTGTATATCAAATCTGGCCGAGGGTTTTTATTAGTTTATTCTGTTACAGATAAGAACTCCCTGGAGGAGTTGTTGAGTTTGAGAGAACAAGTGTTGAGAATCAAAGATTCGGCTAATGTTCCAATGGTGCTGATCGGGAATAAATGTGATCTTGTTGATGAAAGAGTCCTTCAACCAGAAGATGGAATCAAAATCAGTGAGAATTGGGGGAGGGTCCCATTTTATGAAACTTCAGCTATGCATAAAACCAATGTTGATGAAGCATTTGTTGATGTCGTAAGACAGATCATGAGACAAGAATCTGTTGAAAACCAGAAATTACAAGAACAAGTTAATCAATCTCATCAATTGAATAATTCATCAATTAATCAGCATACAGTTCAACAATCTCAGAATTCTTTACCTCATCAACAATCACAACAAAAATTAAACAATATACAGAGTCAAAAGAAAATCTCGCAACCAATAATAAAATCTTCTCAAAATGGTTTACCATCCAAAAAGTCTAAAAAGAAGAAATCAAGTTGTGTTGTGTTTTAAACTACAATAATTTTGATAATTTTAATAACAATAGTAACAATAATAATAATAATAGATATGAATTTGAAATATGTAGCCCACCCAATCAATGCATTTTCTCATCTTCTGGTTTCCAACTTCCCTCAAATAAATGTTGAACATAAGCCATTGGATCATGTATATTTTTAGATCCCATATGACCAACTCCTGGACTGAAACTAGTAATTGGTAAAACCAAAACATCATCAAATATAATTGGAGACTCCATCAACGTGAACAAATTCCAATCAACATTATTCAAGTTCTTCAAATCAATTTTCTTATTATATTTATTTTTAGGATTAGAATTAACAACATTAATTTTAGTCTCTTTAAACAAAATCAAATCATTCATATACTTGAAAACTTCATCAGTAAAAATCCCTGGACCTGTCCAATTCATAATATCCCCACCTGCATCTTTCCCCATAATTTTGTTCAATTCTCCCATTTCATATTTTTCCAATGTAATTTCAGTGATCCTAGCAATCAATTCTCCCAACATTGGATGTCCAATTTTACTCATTATACTCCATTGACAAAATTGGATTCTTCTTGCATAATAATCATTCCAATCTTCTCTATCTGGATCTGCTTCAATTCCAATAACTAAACCTGAATCCAATTTTTCTTTAAAAATATTCCATTGAGATAATGGTTGAAGTCCAAAAGTATCCATATCGGTGTAAAACCCACCACGAGCAAATAAAATCAAGTACCTGAAAAAATCAGCTTTTAAAATGACTTTTGGTAATAATTTATAAGCTTTAACCACTTTAGGAATTGAATTATATAAATTTTCAATTAATTCTAATGAAATTGAATCAGGTATTAAATTATAATTAAATTCAGGATTTGATGATTGCCAATTATCAATATTCTTAATAAATTTTTTATTCATTTTTGGATCATTAATTGAATATTTCCAAGTTTGCCATATAAATTTGGGTATTTCTGAATTTTTATCATATGGATAAATAAATGATAATTGTTCTCTTAATGATGAATTTTCATTAAGGCGATTTGGTTTTTCTTTTTTTAAAACATATGATAATAATGGTTTCTGTGATTGTAAATCATTGTCTTTTATTGAAAGAATTTGTTTCAATGTTGATCTATTAGCAGAACTTATTTCAAATATTGAAGTGTATGTTTTAACTGCAATAGTTAAAAGTAAGATTGCTATGAGTAATGTTTTAAACTTGCGAAATTGTAACACCACAGACTTCAATGCCATCTTACGACTGTTTGGTTTTTGTTTTGTAGGTATTTAATTCAAGTTGCAACGCGTTTGAAATTTGAATTGCTATAAAATTGGACAATTTCCTGTAGCCGCCTAATTTTTTTTTTATATTTTTTTTTTTGGCCTTGATTTCTAAATTTAAATTTTTTCAACAATGGATCTGAATTTAATCTACAATAAATATTTAGAAGGAGAAAAAAGCTACAATTTTCTTTAATAAAGCAGTAGAATTCATTTCATGTATGTATAAAACTGCCAAATTTCTATAAAAACCACCCAAGATAATGAGAATATAATTTGCAATAAAAAAAAACCCAGCAAAACCAAATAATAACCAGCATATCAAGATTATAATTGATGAGTATGAATATCTTCACGATGTTCAACTTTGATCATTGGTCTGTATTCTGGTTTCCACATTTGATCTTTGACCCATTCAACACAAGCATCGAAATCTCTTGGAACAGTAACCATTTCATGATTAGTACCTGGTTTAGTTTCAGATTCAACTCTTGCAACACCATCTTCAATAGCTTGTAAAATAACTGCAGCTGCAACTTTTGAAGAAGTATCATTGATAACTTCTAATGGAGGCAATAATCCACCTTTCTCGTTATGTTTCAATGGAGATAATGAAGCTAATTGATCAACTGCTGCAGAAATCATCTTATCACTGATAACAGTAGCTCTTGATAAAACTGCACCTAATCCAATACCTGGGAATGAAAAACAGTTGTTGTTTTCTGAAATGATCCATCCATCAACTGGTGGGAATGGAGATCCGGTGGCAACCATTGCATCGTTATTAGTCCAAGCCATTAAATCAACTGGGAATGCTTCATGTAATCTGGTTGGATTAGATAATGGGAAAATAATTGGTCTTTTGTTATATTTGTACATTTCTTGAACAATTTCTTTGGTGAATGCACCCGCTTGAGTTGAACATCCAATTAAACAAGTTGGTTTAACTTTCTTTACAACTTCGAATAATGAAGTTGTATCAATACCTTCCCAATCTTCATCGTTGTCAGCATATAATTGTTGATCTGGTGTAGAAGAATCTTTCATAGATTTTTTGATTAAACCTCTGATATCTAAAGCATGAATTTTGGATCTAGCTTGTTCTGGTGTTAAACCTTTAGTAACCATATGATTAACAATTTGATCAGCAATTCCTAAACCTGCTGAACCAGCACCATAGATAACAATTTCGGATTCCAATAAATCTCTGTTAGTGTGTTGCAAAGCAGCAGCTAAAGAAGCCATAACAACGGCACCAGTACCTTGAATATCATCATTAAAACATGGGATTTCATTTCTATATTTTTGTAGAATTGGTCTTGCAGTGGTAACACCAAAATCTTCAAAATGAACAACAGCATTTGGATATTTGGTTTTAACAGTGTTGATGAATTTCGCAACAAAATCATCATATTGTTTACCACGAACTCTTTCAAATCTGTTACCCATGTATAAATCATCATTTAATAATTTTTTGTTATTAGTACCAACATCAAGACAAACTGGAATGACTCTACCTGGATGAACACCACCACAAAGAGTCATCAATGCTAATTTAGAAATGGCAATACGAACACCACCGATACCTTGATCACCAATACCCAAGATACCTTCACCATCAGAAACAACAATATAATCAACATCTTTATCTTCACCAAATTGACCCATTCTTTCTTCAATTGAATCTGGATCAGTGACATCAAGGAAACAACCTTCTGGTTTTCTAAATCTATGAGAATAAGCAGCAATGGCATCCCCTTCAGTTGGAGTGTAAATGATTGGAACCAACTCTCTAATATGTCTTCTAACCAATTCATAAAATAAAACTTTATTTTGAACTCTCATTGAAGAACAAAAATCATTTTTAGCTAATGGAGTTTTCAAATAACAAATTTGCTTATAAGCTCTTTCAACTTGATCATCTAAAGAGTTGACTTGAGGTGGTAATAATCCAACTAAACCAAAAGCTTTTCTTTCCTCTTCAGTGAAAGCTGAACCTTTATTAAATAATGGAGAATTCAATAATTGGAATCCAGTTAATGGACATTCAATTGGACCATTGACTGATAATCTTGAAGTTTTAGGAAGATTGATTTGTTCTTTGGCTAATTTACCAATTGGTTTTTTAATATCATTGATATGATTTTCATGAGAAGCAGCTTCGTCAAGAGTCATTGTAGTTTATAAACTTGAATTGAATTGAGTTGTAAATTGAATATTGGGTGTAGAATTTATTTAAATTTGTAACTAAATAAAAACTGTTGATAGAATAGCAAGAAAAGATTTTTTATTTGTTTAAATCAAAGACAATAGGAAAAGCTTTGAGTTTATATACCTTTACGGCTTGCGGTCAACACTGAACAGTCTGGCACTTGATTTTAGCTTCAATTGCAATGGGAAAGTGGGAAATTGTGAAATTGTGAATTGTTTTTGAGCACAAACTGGTGTTTATTTACCCTTTTGGTGCAAATTTGTGCCATTTTTTTTGCAATAATTGATGGATTTTCACTAATTTCAAGCAGGATTGCCGGTTTGGGACTGTGCTCAGCTGATAACGAAAAAAAAAAAATATATAAAAAAAAAA
>JAJMDW010000195.1:0-22522 GCA_030573755.1 Starmera amethionina
TCTGGGTTTGTGTAGTTAAGACTGGCTCTGTTTGTACTGTATAGAATAACATCTGGCATACCGTGCAAATCCATGAGTTTAAATTCATTCAAAGCAGCCAATGGCATGGTTGGTTTGTGAGACTTAAAATAAAATGTAACGTGATAAGTATTGTCACCAATGTAGTCAACTTCACTAATTTTGATATCTGCTGGAGGTAGTATTCCTGAGTTCTGATGCGTTGAAAAATCATTATTAGGACAGTTATTGTGTAAAGATGAAGGGGCACAGGATACAGAGGTACCAGCGACAAACGCCACCCATTGCGATAGCAACAAAACCGTAAACAACCTGAAACTAGCAAGCATTGTGAGGATAGTAATCAAGGGTTAAGAAAGTGTTTGATATGTAAAACAGGAAACAGCACATGGTTCACTGTAGCAGCTAGGGATGGGCCGCTTTTATATGTTTTTGAAGTAAACTATATTTCAGATCTGATTCAATGTTGAACCTTTTTTTCTTTTTCACCAGATAATGAAGTTTTTTCGTCTTTGTTTTCGCTTGCTATTTCGCTGCATAAATCGAAGCGAGATTTTCGCTTAAGCATGATTGCAGGTTAATGCACAGCTGGTCAAGTGACCAATGGCCAGTGACAACTTCAAGTGGTCAATACTCAAGAGTTAAGTAAACTGTAAGAGTCAAAACTCAAGACTCAAGACTCAAGACTCCTGAGTCACTAGTTTCTATATTGGTCGTATTATTAAGATATTATCTTTGTTAACTTCCCAGAGAACTTATAAGTTGAATCTTGATTATTTAGTTTGAGAAATTTCCAGAAGACGACTTCATCTTCTAGGCTAGACTTTTACTATTATAGAAACTTCTACTAATCTTGCATTGATTTCACTGCAAGTATCCTTCATAGAAGATTCTAGAGATTATTTGGTTGTATATTCATGCTATCATGTGAGATTATTAGAGAACTATCTAAATGTTTAGAAGTCTCCTACAATTGTATAGTTTAAATATAATGTCGACCACTTATTAGAGTTACCTTACAAGTTACCACCTACTTCTTCTTCTGTATCTAACGCGCCCGACTTACCATAACCAGTGCTAAACCGCAACAACTCCCAGGAGTCCTGTTTACATCAGACATCACGACTTTCAGTTAAAAAATAGTTTGTATGTATTTAGATTATAGATTACGTCCCATCGCGATTTTAGATATTTAACCCATCCATTTATAAACACCAACGTCTGTTAGCAGTCTTGAGTAAAGCTTATTATAGAACCCCTCCCCATATCCTTAATATTAGAGAGTCGAGACCTGATCCCATTCTTTACAGAACCAAGTAAGCAGTACCTGAAAATTAAAACATATCAAAACTTAGTCAATTTCACGTAGTACTACTACGTACTATAGTTCAAAATATTATACTTAGAGACCATAAGTGCAAATTACAAAATACAAACTCTCACTCTTTACAACTTCTCACTGAAGCTGTCTGACAGTCTGCTCAAAAATGAAAAGTCAACTTTCAAGGCTCAAAAGTTAAAACTGAATGTCAATAATATTTGGAAAGTTGTAGTGAAGCAGCAAGCTAATCAATGAATGTCTAGTTAAGAGCCAATTCGACAAAGCACAACAATCTCTGAAAAAAAAGAACGGGTACTTTGAGAGAAATAAAAGCTATGGTTTAGTAATTGAAGTTATAGAAGCTTAGATAATGATAGCAACTAAATAAACTTTACCATTCATAAGAAAAGAGATGACTACAAGATCAAGGTTGCTATGAACAGTTAGTAGTGTATAGGCCTCATATCAATAATATAAATAAGAGATACAATTGTGAAAGCAATTGAACTTCACAGAAGTAATTTGACCCAAGGAGAGTATTACAGTACTGACCATCAGAAAATATACTGTAATCATATCTATATCCCATGTCTGAATTAATACCTCATGTCTACACTACAACTACTAAATCCTCATACTTAAATCTAAAAATTTTAAATTTAATTTAATTTCTGAGAGTCTATATAATTTGGCGCAATATTAATCGTCATTGATTAATACATAGTGGACTAGAATATATATTGCAGTTATTATATAATAATTATGAGATTAATATATAATATTATTAATAAATATATTTAATTGTAAATTATGATTTAATATGGTAGTATTTTCACAGATTGATTTCTAATGAAATAACAAAAAAGCTTAAAACTTACGGCCAAACTATTTGAAAAAGACCTGTAGCTAGGCTGTTGCTTTCTCTTAGAATCCTATTCTCACCAAGACTCACTAGACGTGTCTTTAATTTAGGTAAAATGAAAGTTCAGAATTAGTATAAGCAGATATTAATTTTCGAGATTCGAGATTCGATAAGAAAAATTACAATAAGATTAGAACTAATTCAAGTTCAAAGTTCAAAATTCAAAGTTAAAAGTTAAAAATCCAAAGTTCAAACTTCAAAGTAGTTATTGAAAACCTAAAACTTCGAAGTTCGAGGTTCAAACTTCAAAGTTCATTAAACTTCAAAGTTATGTAATGTGGATTCAGAATTCACGAATTTGAAAATTTCAAAATTCGGCAGCAGCGAATGCATGATCATGCAAATACATAACTCGCTTAGAAAAAGAAGAAAGTTAATTTTCAAAGCGTTGAAACTTGAACAGTGAAGTTTGAACGTTGAAAGTTCGAACTTCAGAGACTCAAATTTTAAAAGTTGTCAGATACAGTATAGTATATACAGTTATACTATATACTGAAAGCTGAAACTTGAGGGCCAAGTTGCAGACTAGCGTCAAGTTTCAACCGTTAAAGTTATAACGATGAAGTTTGAGCCTGCACTGTGCAGCCTCAGGGGCCAGTGCTCAGTGCTCAGTATCTACTATCTAGTATCTGCCATACTTAGGCTGTTCCTACAGTCTGCTTACTACTTAGTGCTTAATACTTATACTACCTTCTGGTTATAACTTTTTGGGAGCCCTGTGACCTGTACTAGTATGTAGTATGTACGTTCTATGTACCCGTAAGTTGTAAGTTGTAAGTTGAAACCCTGGTCCCTGGACTCAAGTCTCAGGAGTTTCAAGACTCGAGAGTCAAAAAACGGTTTTCTTTAAAGTGTTCACTGTTGTCGAGGGTCAGGTTGGTTTTTTCCCTTAATTTTATATGACCTTTGAGTCTTGACTACCAAGAACTGACTACAGGAAGGAGTAGCAACCTTCAGGCTTCGACTGTTCAGTGTTCACTTGAAAAAAAAAGCTCGACAAATTACAATCGACTTTTTTTAAACGACTCAAGACTTTAGTCCACAAAATAGTGGACTACCTAGCAAATTCAGAGACTCAGACAGCTTAGAGTCTTAGAAAGTTCGACTTTTAGTCATATGCGTAGTCTCAGTTTCTGGAAAAATTCGACCATCAACTCGACCGTCGAGTTGCAATATTGCAGTCGAATTGACCACAAAAAACAAAGTGGACCTTGACGACAGGTCAAATTTCTTACCTGAACAATTTTCTTTTTTAATTTCGTAATTTATAAAGCTTTAAGTCAATATAAATTATAAACCTAAATATATATTATAAACTATATAGTAGTAATACTTCGCATATAAATGCCTTTGTGGTATGTGCAGCATGCTGAGTTCTGTTGCAACTTGATCTTGCAGTATAGATTCTAAATTTCTAGAGACTAGTCGAAGTGGTAATTGTAAAGCGGGTAACGACTTACAGTTGTGCTAGTTACAACTTACAACAGAGATCTGAGAAAGTGAATGTTAAGGTAACTCTAATGACTCATGAGCATTGAGTGGTCGAGACTCGACGTTATATTGAAACTATATTACAAATTGTAGGAGGCTTTGGAGCATTTGAATAATTCTCTAATAATCTCTGGGAATAGTATGAATAATAAAATATATACAACCAAACTTACAAGAATGTCTAGAATCTTCTATGAAAGCTCCTAGTTGCATCGAAGTCAATTGTCAGATTAGACGTAGAGGTTTCTGTAATACAGTAAATGCAACTGGCCTAGAAAATAAAGTCGTCTTCCGGAAAGTTCTAAAACAGCTAGATAGTCAAAAGTAATTGATGAATAATAACGTCTGAATAGTAACTAGTAACTACTAACGAGGTGTTACGATTAGTTGTAACTTTTTAGCCGTTCAAAAAGATATTGATTAGCAAAAATTAATGGTTTGTTGAAACTTGATACTTATATAAGTTAAGGCTCAAGGCTCAAGAGTCAAGAGTCAGACTGGTCACTGACTGTGATCAAAATTCAAATTGCAGCCCAACTAGTTACCCAGGAAAGGGACCGGATTAATTACTGACCCTTAATTTCTAAAATCTACATTCATGATTCTAATACTTTCTAGCTCCTGAACAATAAGATGCCACCGCCGAGCACCAGTTAGTAGTTAGTACTAAGTAGTTAATAATAAGTAACTAGTTAGAACTTAGAGAGATAGATCAATCATCATAGTGATGACTCGTTAGCTGGAGTTAGTATGTAGTATGTACTATGTAGACAGTAGCACAGCTGTGCCACTGTAGTTAATCTGGAAAATAATAATATTAATTAATCTCGATTCTCCAGCCTAAAGAAATATTAATGGCTTGCAGACTCGCAGAGAGCTCATGCAAGTGCCAAGCTGCAGAACAATTTACTAAACTGCCAAATTTTGGCAACTTCGACAGTCTCCTCTTTCTCAATCGAGTAATTTTACTGATTAGCACATGTCCCAATTAGGAAGGAGGTGGATCAAATTTAAGCGCTAGATTTCGTTTCCACAGTTACATTGCTGCTACTAATCAGCAATACACCTACACCTGCGTCAAAGAGAAAAGGCAGATCTGTTAAAGTTATACCTGTTGGCCCGTTGGGCAATGGGTAGTAAAATTCTAAATTAACGTGAAGAAGTTGTGTACGATAATAGAACTAGAAGTTGTATTAAATGATCGATGTTTATTGTAAAATATATAAAATTAATGTAGCAAAAGAGTCTTTAAATACTTCAATTCTAAAATAATTGAAGTAATGACTCAACCTTCTGGAATCTTCTATATCAGATCATTAATTGCTTTAATGTTGAATAGAAGTCCATATGGTAATATCATTAATGAATGATAAACATAAATAATAATAACTAATAAAACACTAGAATATACTGGTATATTCTAGAGGGTAATAGATACATATTAACTAATAAATTAGTAATCTGGTGGTTTAAATATAGAATTAGTAGTTAAACCAATGTAATTATGCTGGACTCCTGGAGGCATAAATGGTACAGATCAGCAGAGCTCTCAGCTCAGTATTAAAACGTGAGAAATTAGAATATGTTATTTTATGTAGAAAAATCCCAATTGGGAAAGAGTAACGAACTTGCCAAAAGTTGAAAAACGAAGGATCCCTACTATATTCTAGCAAGTGCCAAGTTGTAACTACTAAGTTCTAAGTTCTAACTATTATAAGCTAGTATTATGTATAGTTGAAAGTTACTGCCAACTCCTAACTTCCAAGTTCCAACTGGTCTAGATAAGCGACCTGCAAAAGAAGGTTTAACGAGAAATGAACGCATCGATCGTTGTTTTTGTGCATTGTTAAACAGTTAACAACTTAACATCGTCAAAAATACAACAAAGAGTTTCGGGAATCCGTGCTGCAATTGTGAATAGACAGGTAACGTACTTGCAAACTGCAATTTGCGCTGGAGCCTGGCAGTTTCCTTGGAAAGTTACTTGTTCAAACAGATCATCGACGTTCAACTGATGTGAAGCTAACTAATATTATATCAACCATTAATTTGAGCCTCTAAGTTGAATCCAGATCATAATACTATATTACTAGACAATACAAAAAATATCCAGCCACGAAGCTATTGGCTGTTCTCTAGCGAATACTCGCTTAATTCAATAAAGCCGAAACGTAAAATCTGCAAAGATTCTGCAAAAGAGGTTTGCGAACACAGTAGACTGTAACAGTGTAGTAGACTGTAGAGCTCACTGCTCAGTGCTCACGAGTCACTGCTGAGTACAATAGTACAATACTGAAACCTAAGACTAAAGCTTTTGTTTTCATGCGAAGAATGATAAGTTCAAATAAAGACAACAAGGCAAACAAAATTTCTTTGAACCATTAATGCTTACTCAAATAAAGTGAAAGTACAACTGATTCACTCTCAACTGCACCGACTTTTCAATCAGTGCACAAAAAAAAAACAATTAATCATTAATAGAACTCGATATTAGATAATCATTGTATAGCTATTAACAACCATCATTTTAAAGATGTGACACAAATCCAAAATTGCTGATTGAACTATCAATCAAACTACTGACATTACTTTGCATTAACGAACTATCGAGAGAAGAATTTGGAATGTTTTCAAAGGTTCGCTTAAAACTTTAACCCCAGATTTGAAAGGTTCTAATTCAAGAGAGAGTGCATTTAGAAGTTAGCACTATGTATGAGGTATCTATGATTCCAGTAGTTAAAAGCCAACCATTTTTCTATTGGACCAGCACAAGCGACACTCGCTTGAATGATTTTTACCCTTTTGGGAGGTTATTCTGTTGTCAATTGAACGATCTTTGTTTGAATCTGTATAAAGTTGCAGTTTTTCAAATAACGTTGACTCCATTCTCTTTGTTTTTAGTACATTCTTGCCCCGCAGCAATGTACTTTGTCAACTCAATCACTGTTTGAATAGTTGATAATTAGACAAAATATCTATTTTCCAAGTTTTGTTATAGTCAATTATATTGTACACATAATACTCATTGCTCAACAGGAAAATTTAATTAGGCTATGCGCACAAATAAGTAAGTTCCAGACCTCATGATATTATTTGTGTCTGGAAGATTCTAGGATTTACTATGAATTGATTATTAATATCTCTCATGAGTAACGAAATACAAATTATTGCAATCATTTTTCTCTGACATCGTTTGAAACCGTATTACAAGCAATGCTCATTTCATATACGAGTTTGATGAAGAAACCAGCTTCGACAAAAAAGCCAGCTTTTTCTCTATTGTAACTTGTAAGTGTCAGTCACTCAGTGGTTCTGGTTGCAGTTTACAGATCAGTAGTTGACGTCGAGGCATCTACTGTTCAAATCTTTGAGCACTTGAAGACTCTTCAATTATAAAATGTGGCACTGACATAGTATGCTGATACACCCATTATACCCCTGTAAGTTGGTACTAGGTACTAGTGTATTACTTTTACTCTGCTTTTGTTGCATTACTTTCTCATGTGTCATACAGTAGTAAGTACTACTTGTAAAAATTTGTAAAGAAAACCCAAAATTAGGTGTCATAATTAGGAGACATAATAGACACTACAAATGTATGAGCTGGCGCGATCGGTTTTTCTCCTTGTAACGAGACAAAGGGAGAAATATCCGTGTATTTTATAGTAATCTCTGAATATTTAGATAACTAAAAACCCCACTTCATGAACTTGGCAATATGACACAATTAGCTAATATAACAAACCATTATAACATTATAATCATTATCTAATGAAATCATTCATATTAGAGTCATAACGACAAAAGGACTACCTAAAGCTTCATTTAACTGTTATAACTAAGAATACTACGTCCTGTAGCTTTTCTCAAAGTTTGATGTTTGAATAGCCGTCAGATTTGTCAGTCGTTTTACTAGATATTCAGTTCATGATCTGATCACGTACGTAAGTACAAATATTATATCCGAAAAGTATATATAATAAACTAGTTTTTTCCCGCTCAGACTTCGTCTTCGCTCAATTTTTTGTATGAGACTAAAATTTTCAGAAAGGTAAACCCTCTAGTTGTTCTACAAATAATAGTGATTACATAGTTGTACTATTGTTATCTTATCTATTGTTACAGCTAAGCTATCTTGTTATATAATCTATTGTGATAATTTAGTTATCTAATTATAACTAGAGTCAGTTCATATGAATAACCAAATGAAGATAAGAAATATGTATCCCACAATATTACAACTAAACAACCAGGGGAGAAAAAAGATCAATCAAGTTGATACTCTCCAATGGCACCACAACTAAGAAATCCCAAACCCTCAGTAGCTACCACTTTTGAACATGAACAAATAGACCTGGAATAAAATAATTGATAAATTAATATTCGAAAAGCTATTTCTTTAAATGATTTTTAGCACCTTTACTTATTATATTTGAAACAATTTCAAAAAAAACTTAGCTGGCTCACCGTCTCTTTTAATACAGCCATCAATGACGGTTTTAATGGATCCAGATGTCATAAAACTATATGAACCACCAACACTATCGTTAAGCTCCACATCAGATATCAAGAAGCAAAAGCTAAGACGTATGTTTTTTTATAAATCTATAATTTTTCTGGAATCATTTAATTATAATTTTTAGATCAAGATGTGGTATATACTACACTGCATTGGGCAACTTTCCAAACACGGATATTTTTTAAAACTTTTTCTCAAAAGACGTATAAATTTTTTCCAGCTTAGTGAGTGGTATGGTTAGATAGCTACTAACTAATACATCATCTCATCAAATTTTAAAGAAAAATTTTCGGGCCAATTTTTAGCAAATCATTAAAACGTCAATTTTTACTAACAAATTTGGCATGATTTTTGTCGAAATTTTCAGTTTTTTCAAAAATTTGCTCTTAACTATGTAAAAATGGCCATTTTTAACAGCAGATTTAAGTAGCTTTCCCTTTGAATTTAAAAGATATGAAAAAACCACAGAGATCGGCTAGCCAAGTACTACAACTCTACGTTTTCAGTTAAGTTGCCACATTAATTTGAAATCTTTCCAATTCCCAGTTTACCCGGTGGGGTGATATTTTTATATTATATTTTTAAATTATTGTGCACGTGACTTATGCTTTTATTGTAAGCTTTAGCTTCAAACGTAGCGCTTTGTCAAAAACTACAGCTAGAAACTCAGTCGAACCTTGATCAATACATAAAAACCATCGTAGATTCCAAAAATCAACTCTATTTTAACGAAAATAAATAACTTTTCAAGATAACTAAACTTTTAACAATTAATGATAATTCAGCCAAACTCTAACTTCTAATTTTCTGTAGCAACAAGAAAAAATAAAGCGGTAAGGGCAGCACAGAAATTTATTGCACTCCAAGTTTGATACAATTAACACCATTTTATTCAGCTGATTTTTTACGTTTCAAATATGTGATTTTTATCAAAAAATGACCAATAACAAGCGAGTTATTCTACAAAATTCAAAATCTGCCAATTCTTAGAAGTTAGCAAATTTTCTCGTCGTCTGTGGGACATTGGTAACACAAAGAGAGATGTCGTGACCTGTAAGTGAATGACACAGACACGTATGTTAAAGTGGGGAAAAGTAACTTGTACATGGACAAGCGGAATTGTGCATATAAGTATAGTGTTCCAAACATTAATTTTTATGTAAGTGCTTAGTAATACAACATGTTTAAATTTTGGCTCTGCTAATTAGTGCTTTAGCATTTTAGCTCTTTTTTCTACTGTAGTACTGTACTCATGAACCAAACGATCTTGACTCTTGAGTGTAGAGCTGTAGCTGATTTGTTGGCAATATATATATATAAATGTTTAGAATGAACCCCAATGTTGTCTAGCATACCAATATGCTGAAAGCCTTTAGCTTGAAGCCATACAATTACCCTACTAAATGAGCGAAGACGAAGTCTGAGCGAACAAATTGCTAGTTAAGTATAATTATTATTTAGTATCAATAATATTAATATTAATTACGATATATTTCCACCTTACTAGCTTTTCGTTGTGGTAATTACTAATAAGCATTAGTCGAAACCACAACTTACAAGAATGTTTGCCTTGAGCCCACAGCGCATATGTGCTTTGAACAGGATACGGACACATGCTTCTTTAAGATTCCAATCCAGCTTACAAAAACCCACACAATTAACAATCACTGGTCAACAGAATAGTCGAACACTACCTGTAAATCTATTACAACCAGCTAAACTCTCAGTACACGACTCAAAAGCATCGGGGTTTAAGGATATTTTACGATTGTTTTCACTAGCTAAACCAGAAACAAAACCAATGATTGGTGCGTTGGGTCTTTTAACCGTGTCGTCAGCAGTTTCAATGTCTGTGCCTTTGATCATTGGTAAATTTGTTGATGCCGGTAATGTTCAAGATATTAATCAACTATCGTTCTACGGATTATCACTGAACCAGTTTTTAATGGCTGTTGGAGGAATTTTTGTTGTTGGTGCTATTGCTAACACTGGAAGAGTAATAATATTGAAAACAATTGGGGAAAAAGTAGTTGCTAGATTGAGAACACGTACCTTGAGAGCATCCCTTGAACAAGATGCTGCTTTTTTAGATAACAATAAAGTTGGTGATTTGATCTCAAGATTAAGTTCAGATGCTACAATTGTTTCAAAATCAGTCACCCAAAATATCAGTGATGGTATGCGGGCTGTGTTATCCGGTGGAGTCGGCTTGAGCATGATGTTCATGGTATCTTGTAAACTTACTTCTTATATGTTGTTATTAGCACCTCCTTTAGGTATAATGGCTTTTTTTTATGGTAAAAAAATCAGAACGTTATCAAGAGATTTACAAAAATCGGTAGGTGATTTAACAAAAGTCGCAGAAGAACAATTGAACTCGACAAGAACTATTCAGGCGTATGGCGGAGAAATCAAAGAAGTTGCTAAATATTCTGATTCCGTTCGTGAAGTTTTTAAGATTGGGTTCAAAGAGGCTAAAATGTCCGGGTTATTTTTTGGTTCAACTGGTTTCATTGCAAATATTGGTCTAATTACATTGTTAGGTATTGGAAGCTCGATGATCAGAAATGGATCAATGACGGTTGGTGATTTATCTTCTTTCATGATGTATGCTGTTTATACTGGCTCTTCAATGTTTGGATTATCTAATTTTTATTCTGAATTGATGAAAGGTACTGGAGCTGCAGCAAGGATATTTGAATTGAATGATAGAAAACCTTTGATTCCAACTACTATTGGTGAGGTTCCAACAATGGAAGATTTAAAATCGAACATCCAGTTTAAAAACGTTGAATTTTTCTATCCAACACGACCAAACGTCAAAATTTTTGATGGTTTAAATTTTACAATCAAACCCGGTGAACATGTTTGTATTGTTGGACCTTCAGGGTCAGGTAAATCAACAATTGCTTCCTTATTACTAAGATTTTATGATGTTCCAAAGGGTGAAATCCTAATCAATAATACAAATATTAAGGAGTTCAACTTAAGAAAATTCAGAAAAATCATTGGTGTTGTTCAACAAGAGCCTTCTTTATTTTCAGGAACAGTCTTATATAATATAACATATGGATTGAAATCATATGATGGGAAGCATTTAGATTCTGCATTGAAAAAAGCAAATGTCTTAACATTTATTAACGAGTTCCCAGACAAATTAGACACCATTGTTGGGCCAAAAGGAACTCAATTAAGTGGCGGACAACGTCAGCGTATTGCTCTTGCTAGAGCTTTATTACTGAATCCTCAAATCCTAATTTTAGATGAGTCAACTTCAGCATTAGATTCTAAATCTGAAAAAATAATTGCAGAGACATTATATGAAAGATCAGCTAATGGCCAGACCACAATTTCAATTGCTCATAGAGTTTCTACCATCAAACATAGCTCCAGGATTATTGTTTTAAATAAACAAGGAAAAGTTGCTGAAACTGGTGAATTTGATGCTTTGGTTAGTAACAAACAAAGCGAACTAAATAGATTGTTAGCCAAAGAAAATAACTTGGAAGATGATGAATGAGTGAACATCAGATTTTGCAATGATAATGGAAAAATGAACAATGTACATATATTAATAATTGAATAAAATATGATAGAGCAAATATTGTATGTAATATACATTGTAGTCTGACATATAAATATAATATACAGTGTCGCGCTGCATAAAAAATATTGTTAATTTCCATGTTAATATAAATACGTACTAAATACTGAAAAGTATTTTGTATATTAATTAGAATTTTAAAGTACTGATCCTCGATTCGAATTTCGGATGTAATTCTTTTTTTATAGGTCCAGAGCGAATTACAGTCCTCCGGCATCATGAGCAGCCAGCTCGAGGCTGAGAGCCTACGCTAAGTCCCATTTTTTTAAGTAGAAAACTAAAAACGTACTCAAGAGTCGACAAGTCGTGTCAAATTCCCCGAGATCATGTGATCAATTTAGATATATCTTAACCTCACTTGCTTAATTATTTATTTAGTTCTTCAAGCTGTCTTTCATGTGAACTCAACATAATCACCACCTTAGGGTACTTTTTTATACTATATGTAGTTCAAATAATTCAAACGCAGTTCTAGGGTACATAGTAACTACATAGTACACACACAGTCAGAAATCCAGGTAACTGATTTCAAACGTGAAGTATTTTAGGGCCTACGAAAATGAGCGAAGACTAAGTCGAGCGAACATCACCTAGTTGGAAGTCCTTATATATAAATTCATTCAGAAATTGAAATGATGTCTTCACAGGCGGAAATAGATCTAGAGGAATGGGAACAAGTTTTGGAGTACCTGACTTCTAACAGTAGCACTGATGTTTTAGCAAGTATAGACAATGAGGGTAAAGAGTTTTGGTATCAGGTCAATGTGAATAAAAATCTCTGTAAAACTATAAAGCTTGAAGTTGATGGGAAATTTAGAGAGTTTATGTATCCAGAAGCAGAGAGGATGGCAAGGAAGAAGATCGCTGAACTAAAGAAACTTACATAAATGAAGATATCACTGGTGTTGTGACTTGTCAATCGATAAAATTTTTAGACTACTTTAAAGGAACTGTAATTAACTCCAATAACTGTTTGAAGAACGTATATGAAAAAGTAAGTTTTGGGGTACATATCGAATCATCATAAAACTAAAGTATCTTCAGGTAATAATTGTCGTTTAGGAGGCAAAGTAGACACTGCAAATGTATGAGGTGGTGATCCGTTGTCCTCCTTCAACCTTGTAACGAGACAAAGAGAGGAATATATGTGTATTATATAGTAGTCTCTGAATCTTTAGATAGCACCTCACTTCGTGAACTTGGAAGTTGGCGATATGACACAAATTACAATTAGCTAATGTCACATAATCAATATCTAATGATATCATTCATAACATAACGACAAAAATTAGTGCTGCAGGCGTTAATATAAAAATTGTTGATCTCAGTGCTCACCAAAAACTTAAAACTTTTTCAGATCACTGTACAAATATTAAGTTTTTACAAATAACAAATATAAAATATTACTAGTTAATTTTTGTTAACAGCCACCGTTAGTAGGAACAATATAATGTCATCTCAGAACGGACCCGTGCTGCTTAACAGAATACTTCAACTGAAGGAACAATCACCACTTCTTCTTGTTCTAGACTCGTTAGCACAATCTTCAGTTCTGTTGATTGATGAATTTGCATATAACTTGAATGAAAGCACCAATGTGATATTTGTTAGTTTTGAGACGGTGAAAAAGCCAAGTTATGCAAATCATTTCATTGTAGGGTTTGATTACTCTTTTGATAAACTATGCGATGTGATCAATAGCACTCAAAAACCAGCATTAAAAAATTTAATTATCGTTGACAGTATAAATTATTTTGCTTATAATGATGTTACCAAGCTAATGGCACAACTCGTGAGACATAACACTACACTCCTGACCACATACCATACGTCTTTACCGGAAGTGGACTCATCATTGCCTTTTGGCTCATCAGGGATGAACTTGAACGTCTTCCCATCAATGTTCAAAATTTTGACATATTTTGCATCATCAATCTTCGAAGTTCAGACATTAAACGAGGTGGAGGAAGACGACGAAAACGCAGTCAACAAATTGAATATGTTCAAATGTCTAAACAACTCAATTTTCAAAATTAACTTAATTAATAGAAGAAAATCAGGAAGATCTAATAATTATTCTTTTGAAATCAATAGTACTACACATAAATATAACCAAATAAGTACAATCAAAGTATCACAAGTGGGCACACAGGACACACAAGAGTTGTTAAAGAATTTGACAACATTCAATTTAACAACATCTGATAAGCAGAAGTTAGCTAAGGAGCAAGTTGAATTGCCATATTTGGACGCTCAATTTAAGGGATTGAATGCTGGAGGGGCCATTGTGTATGAATTCGAAAAGGATGATGATTACGATGAAGAAGATCCTTATGAAGATCCGTTTTAACTGTTATAAAAAAGATTCAAACTTATATAATTGGCTAAATTTCGAAACATTGGGTTGTAGGAGACTTGTAGATGTCTGATGTGTAGTAGCAAATCAGACGACATCAAACATTTCAGTGCAAATGCTTTTTCAAGACATTAATTGAAGTAACATATCATATGTACAGTAAATTGTGAAGCTACATATGTATGTACTAGTTGGAACTTGGATCTGAAATTAATTTGAATTTTGTGCATTTCGAAATTTAGATCAAGTTATATACACATACCACATGTAAATAGGAAGCACGGAACGAAATAAACTCACAAAGCAATGACCAAAAGTGCCTTAACGGGAGAAACAGAGGAGATGAACCCGTTTGTGGATGTCAACGATACATCCAGCTCTGATTCAGTCTCCAACTTGAATGCATTTATCTATGATGATAACAACAATATTAATAACAACATTAATTCTCATTATCAATATATCTCGATACCACAGAGAAACAATGTGTTTGATACACCGAGTGGATCTAGCTTGGGATATAGCTCAGATGTGAAAGCCTCGCCTTCTTTACAAAGCTTCAACATGAAGTTTGACGATGTGATTGAATCTCCTTCAGAATTTGATAGATATCCAAAACTTAACACTCGAACTCCACGGTCAAAATCCATTCAAAGGTCTTATTTCCAAGGCCATAAAGCCACAAAGTTGTTAGCTGCATCGACTAATAAAGAGAATGGTAAAAGTAGTGAAAGGAATGAAACTACAAAGCTAGATCAGGATTTCAGTCCATTTGGTGGATATCCAGCTTCATCATTTCCTTTAAATATTGATGAGAAAGAAGATGACGACTATCTTCATAATCCAGACCCAATTGAAGAAGCTTTTTTAGACAAGCATATGTTTATGAATGATTTGAAAAATATGGATAAAAGATCACTTGGTGGATTAATTTCATTTTTGATTCTTTTTGCAGGAGCAATTGCAATTTTTGTTATCTGGCCGGCTACCACTTATAGAGTTTATGATAAACATGGACATGGGAAAAACTCTTCTAAATTTAATCATAACTCATTAACAAATTTGAGTTTTAACCCAGATAACTTAACTCATTATGTTTATCCTCAATTATCAGCTATTAGAACTTCATTGATCGATCCAGATACATCAGAATCAGTATATAAGCGGGAGGCAAAAGATGGGACAGAATGGAAACTGGTCTTTTCAGATGAGTTTAATGCCCAAGGAAGAACCTTTTATGACGGTGATGATCAATTTTGGACTGCCCCAGATTTATGGTATGGAGTTACAAAAGATTTAGAATGGTATGATCCAGATGCAGTTACTACAAACGAAGGAACCTTAGTTTTACAAATGGATGCTATTAGAAATCATGGTTTGTTTTATAGATCTGGTATGATTCAATCTTGGAATAAATTTTGTTTTACTCAAGGTTCTATTGAAGTTTCTATTCAGCTACCGAATTTTGGAAATGTTACAGGGTTATGGCCAGGTATCTGGACTTTAGGTAATCTAGGAAGACCAGGTTATGCTGCAACTACAGAAGGTGTTTGGCCTTATTCTTATGAAGCGTGTGATACAGGAATCACTGCCAATCAATCGTCTCCAGATGGTATTAGTTATTTATTGGGGCAAAAATTGAACAGTTGCACTTGTGATGGAGAAGACCACCCGAACCAAGGAACCGGAAGAGGAGCACCAGAAATTGATTGTATTGAAGGAGAAGTGGACACCACATTGAAAGTTGGATTGGCTTCACAATCGTTACAAATTGCCCCTTTTGATATATGGTATATGCCAGACTACGATTTTATAGAGATATACAACCAATCTGTGACAACAATGAACACTTATGCTGGAGGACCCTTTCAACAGGCTGTATCAGCAGTTTCTACGTTAAACACTTCATGGTATCAGTTTGGAAATAATTCTAATGGAGGCCAGTTTTATCAGAAATATGGTTTTGAGTACTTAAATGGCAATGAAGATGGATACATTCAGTGGTTTGCAGGCAAACCCACTTTTACGATTCACTCGCGTGCGCTACACCCTAATGGCAACATTGACTGGAGGCGAATTTCCAAAGAACCAATGTCTATCATTCTCAATCTGGGAATTTCCAACAATTGGGCGTACATTGACTGGGAATCACTGCTGTTTCCTGTGCAAATGAAAGTAGACTATGTGCGTATTTATCAACCAGAGGATGTTGTGAGTACTACTTGTGATCCAGAGGACCACCCGACGTATGACTATATCAACAAACACAAGGCAGCCTACTACAATTGGAACGTTACATCCTGGGAAAAGGCAGGCTACAACTTTCCAAAAAATATTCTCACTGGTGGCTGCTCTTCTTCCAAACACTCTGTTTCCAGCTGAGATTCAACTGCACACCCCGGAGCAACAATTCAACGATCTCAAGTTTCAAGTTTCAACTACATCGTCTTTGTTTACTTTTCGTCATTAACATGAGTTTGGCATATAAAAAACCAAATGAATATAAATAGAAACAACATGAATTATATCCGCAATCATGATCTGCATGAGCATTGAGAGCTGTATGGAGATATTTTTTTTCAATTAATATGTACCATAATTATACATACTCGATCAATTGATAATTTAATGACGTATATTATTAACTAGCTTTTTAATAAGAAGCATTTATATATAATTAAAATTTAATTGTTCCACAATAATTGTATCAATATTAATCATTCAATCATGACCATCCCTTCGCCAGACATCCGTCTTGTTAAAGAACACTTATATGTCCAGAGCAAGCTTCTGTACAAACACAAGCAGCTGTTCCACTATGGCAATCGCGAGAACTTCAACTACATTTTTGCCCTTGAGCACAATGTTGACTTCCCATGGACGACGCCTGTTTTTACACCACTAGCACTCTGTGTGGTTGCTGTAATAGTATCCACTGTAGTATTGCTTCTATGGGATCAAGGTCTTTTCATTGCTCTTGACTGGCTGCAAAGCAAGTTCGAATCAATTGCCACCGGTGCAGCTTTCAGACTCAAGAACAAGAACAAGAACAAGGACGAGGAGGTTGACTTTCAGCTTCCACTTTACACCACACCACAACTGTCATACTCTAACACTACTACCCCAGCCTCTTCACCATTGCTTCCTGCATCTTTGATCAGCCTGGTCAAATTTGAATCTAATCACTACTACAAAAACTGAGATGCTGCTGAATCGTGATTCGTGAGTTATGATTGATTAATTGATTTTTCTTACTTTGTTGAGTTTTCCGCTTCCCACTATTATCATGATCACAAATAGTCCTAGTGCAAAAACACAGCTACCTCAATCATTATTGTCTTCTGTTTAATTTGAATTTTTTGATTTGTATAAGCTCGCTGCTCGATTTTTCTTCAAAATTAATTAAACTTAATCTTTACTCAATGCTCATCGTTGATCTTGATTCTCATATGTAACTTGAAAGTTGTAAGTCGCAACTGAATAACACTGCAAAAAACCTGCCAAATCTCACATGATGATGAGCTTGCTCAGTGCTATTACCAGTAACCTGTTTGTCAATTTTGCAAAATCAATAACACGACTAGTCTTTGCAGTGTGGAGGAGGCCATACTACAATATACATACTAGAGTCTAGTACTGTCGTCTGTGACCTGTCTACAATCTAAATACTAAATAGCAAAAAAAAAATATGTACAGTAATTTTTAAAAGATCCATAAGTTTGCAAAAATGACAACAACTAAATGTTGGGAAACACCATGAAACGACCATTTGAAGGAATTCTGCGCGACATTCGCGACAGACTGCCATACTACGTTTCAGACTGGACTGACGCCTACAATTACAGAGTCATACCTTCCACCATTCTTACATTTTTTACCAATATTTTTCCTGCAATTGCGTTTGCTCAAGACATGTTCGATAAAACAGGGAACTCTTATGGGGTTAATGAAGTTCTGTTGGCTTCTGCGCTGGCTGGAATAGTGTTTGGGATATTTGCAGGACAACCTTTAGTTATAGTTGGTGTTACTGGCCCAATCTCAATTTTCAATTATACAGTTTATGAAATCTTAGTCAATAATAAGAATTTAACTCACGATCAATATATACCCTTCATGTTTTGGGTCTCCACATGGGGAATGATATTTCATTTTATTATTACAGCTTTTAATATGACTTCTGCTTTGAAATATTGCACTCAGTTCCCCTGTGATATATTTGGATTATTTATCAATGTAGTTTATATCCAAAAGGGAATCCAAATTTTGACAAGACAGTTCCTTGATAAAGACATTGGAAGCTCAGGCTTTGCAAGTTGTACTGTGGCAATTTGTATGTGTGTTTTTGGACTAGCTGGTAACTTATTTAATCAAACAAAATATTTCAATAAAAGAATTAGAACTTTTATAGTGGATTACTCAACCCCATTAGCTGTTATATTTTTTACTGGAATGATTCATTTTGGAGGATTCTTTAATAGTGTTGAGTTTCAAAGATTACCAATTACAAAATCTTTTCATCCAACTTCAAGAAATAATTGGATCGATGTTACAAATTTACCAACTCGTTATGTTTTTCTTGCAATTCCATTTGGTATTATTCTAACTATTTTATTTGCATTTGATCATTCAATTTCAGCATTAATGGCACAATCCTCTAAATTCAAATTAAAAAAACCTGCTGCATTTCATTATGATTTATTTTTATTAGGAATAACCACAGGAATTTCTGGAATGTTGGGAATACCTTGTCCTAATGGATTAATTCCACAAGCCCCATTGCACACAGAATCTTTACTAATATATGAAAACAATGAAGTTGTTGGTACTGTTGAACAAAGATTCACCAATACTGTTCAAGGTTTAATGTTACTGGGGATGATGTCCAGACCCTTGTTAGTTTGTTTAGGTTTGATCCCACAATGTGTTTTAAGTGGATTGTTTTTTATAATGGGGTTGAAAGGTTTACACGGTAATGAAATTGTCAATAGACTGCGATTTTGTTGTCAAGAACATAGTTTGGTTAATCAATTTGGTAGTAGTTTTTTATTAAAAAAAATTCTCAAAAAGAAATTATATTTGTTCATTTGTTTCAGTTTGCTTGGATTTACAGCTGAATTTGCTATTGTTAATACCAAAGGTGCCATTGGGTTTCCTTTGGTTTTATTGTTAACCGTTATTGTTTCTTTGAAATTTGATTATTTTTTCACTAATGATGAGTTAGAAGTTTTAGATGGTCCTGTTGCCACTGAAGACACAGTTAAAAATTTATAACAATGAAAGTTAAAAACCCGAAAGAGGTTTTTTTTTTGGAACTATCAGATGTTTACTTTAATAATACAATGATTAATGACTGTTTATTTGAATTGCTAGAAATATTTATTTGAGATCTCTAACTGCAATGAATTGATATCTTGATAGAAAAATTCATAAAGATAATAGCTGGGAATAATTGTACTTAAATGCCAAATCGCATGTGCATCAATTTGCCATCTAATACTTATGAAATCAAAAACTTCAAAACTCATTCCAAATAAAACACTTATAATGAGGAATATTGGTGTCAAATAAAGCGATTTGGTTTTTGGTGTTTTTCTATAATGAGTATATGCTAATGCTAAAAGTAATGCATATTGCAAAAAGGCAATTGTGATGTTTGCTTGCATGTTATAAGTATAACTCCAATCATAATTCAATCTGCAAACATGATAAAGATATAATAAAATACATCCAAAATTCACAACTTTACGTTTAATTAAGTTGGATTTTGATTCCAATCTGAATACTCTGATGATTAAAGCATGTAATCCACTTAGAACAGTAGCACCAGCAAAAAAATAATCTAAACGTTCTGTCCACAATAAATCTCTGAAATGGAAGATTGAACTACTTATCCATGCTCCCATTGCAACAATTGAAATTATTAACACATTGAAATATAAAATCCCAACATCTGATTGTTGTGATCTATTGTATAAAATCCTCAATTTCTTGAAATTTTGATAATGTGGTAAGAAATTCAACACTGAAAATATACTTGATGCAAATTCTTGAATATAAAAGATTCTTTTAAATGGCCATTTACCATGAAATTGGAGGATTTCATCACCACTTCTCAACCTTAACTCCGTAACTATCTGTTGACAATGATAATCACATTCACTGAAACAATCCCATTGGAATAATTGTAGTATTGGTGAAACTTGAGGATAATCAATTGATAAAAAATAGTTGTCATGATTGTTAATTTGGTTATGACAATTTTTATATTCACAAGCAGCAATGCATGCTTCAAACTCTTCTAAATTATCACCAGGAGAAGCAGTTGTCAATTGAAAGACAACAAGAAGTAGTAACAGCACCCAAACAGTCATTCTATACTTCATTTTAAGTTTCAAAAAGCCGTCCAAAAAATATTGCTGAATTTTAAATAAATATTTTTAAATTAATATTTTGAGTCGTAAATATTGTACATAGTAATTTGTAAAGTACATATCATGTATATTGTAATGCAGGATATTTTAGGAATTTGATTAGTGGTTTCTTGGTTGATTTGTTAGTAGTTATACTACAATTTACTAAGCTTTTCTTCTAACAAAGAACCGACTTTCAACTTTGAAACTACAGTTGTGCTAAGTTCTAACATAACAAATATTTAAACTGTTTATATTGGTGCACAAATCCAAAAACCTGCTCATTGTCTAGACCTTAAACATGATTGTGTAATTATTATATTCGCTTATAATGATGTATAGCTTATACTAACAAAATCACTGTTTACTTAACAAACGGGTAAAATATTCAAGGCGATCAGACTCAGGAAAACTCGAGCTATGCACCAACGTGTCTAGAACAACAACCATGTTGATGTAATGAGTTAATCACCCAACAAGTTCACGAACAAAAACTACTTGCCGAGTAAGCTATTATAATCATAACATGGAAACAAATAGAAAGAAGATTGTTTTGAAAACTTGATTCTTGATTGAAACGTCGATTTTCGCTATGCGCCCTTCGCGTAGTAAAAATTGATGCATAACAGTACAAATCACAAATTATATATTTTCACGAAGATGTTTTTAAAAAAGAAAAAAAATCGACAAAAACAGTAAAAATGGCCCAAAATGGATGAGTTAACTATGAGAGCTCATATGCATGTTATGCAAGTTTGTAGATCAAGGTTCTCATATTTCATTCTACAAGCTAAAAACACATATATATAGTTCCAGTCTGTGATATCACAGTCACCAAATTACAGCTTCGTAGCTCCAAAATTGAGTTTATTATGTTCCATCAAAGTTGCAATTTTTTGTCATTTTTTAACTTTTTGAATTTTCAAAAATAATTTTTCAATGTTTTTTTACATAATCTTCAACTAATCCAATGCTGTTGTTTACTTAATTATATAAACTTCATAATTTAACTGTTGTTGTCTTAGAAATACTACAACATACAAACTTCACTATATCATTCAAACGACTTAATCATTTTCTCAAATACTACAAAACAATACAGATTAATTATACCTTCTAGCACTCAACTACCCGAACGTTAAAATTTACACTTCGCACGGGTTTTTCTAGTTTAATGTTTTCCAATGCTCATAAATTCAATTTGAACTCATTCGAAGCAAAAAAAAAAAAAAAAAAAAGGTTCTAGCGAAAAATAATTTCACAAAAGTTTGAAAGCAGCTCTGACCTCTTTCAAAAACCTAGTCAAATCTCTTGAATCGTTAAACTGTTTCAATATTTCCTCAACTTTATCATTTGGTAACTCAGGATTAATATTATTGATTTTATATTTATGTTCACTAACATCCAATTCAAAGCTGAACAATTTATCAACATTACTCGGGTCAATATTCTGAAAAACAAATCTTAACAAATTCTCCTTTAATCCTTCAATTTTCAAGCTCAATAATTGCTCAAACATTATTGTCTCTGGTTCAATCAATTCACTTTGCTTTTCTTTATTAGTTTTCATAGTTTGCAACTCTTCCCTTTTGAAAGAAACTTTATTTTTCAATTCATTAACTGTTTTCTCCAAAGCGTCTCTTTCATCTTTTAAAATCTGTTCTTTAATCTTCAATTCATCAATCCTGGAGCTCAAGATTCTTGAATCTTTGAATTCATTCTCCATCTCATTATTGAGGTCCACTTCTTTGGCACATAACTCCTCAAACCCCTTAGCAGTTTCTCTATACTCATTGCGCAAGCTGGTAATCTGCGATATATAATTTTCTTTCGATCGAATAATGTCTAGTTTTTGTTTTGAAATGAATGTGTTGAATCTGC